>NW_012193236.1:30569-46537 GCF_000504015.1 Erythranthe guttata
CAACCAAACGTGAAGAAGCTTTATCTTCTTCTAAGAGCTTCAGACACTAATTCAGCCATGCTACGTTTCAACACCGAGGTACATGTATATTTTAATTTAATTTAATATAATATATTCGCTGCTATATATAAAAAAATATTTAATTAAATTATTATTTGCAGATAATAGGGAAGGATTTGTTCAGGGTTCTGAAAGAGAAATATGGGGGAGATAATAATTATTATTTTAATTCATTTATATCAGAAAAAATAAGAGTTGTTGCTGGAGATATTACACGTCACCATTTGGGAATCATCAATGATGATAATAATTTACTCCAAGAGATGTGGCATCAAATTGATGTTGTTGTTAATTTAGCTGCAACCACCAACTTCGACGAAAGGTTATTTCTCGTACGTCTAATATAATAAATATTGTATCGTTGGAATTCTAAAGTAACAGATCATATGAAATAATAATAAAATTCTCAAGCGGAGGAATTAATAGGTTTTATTTTGGCATGCAGATACGATGTGTCACTTGCGTTAAATACTCTCGGAGCTAAACGTGTTTTCGATTTCTGTAAGAAATGTAACAGATTAAAGGTGTTTCTTCACGTATCAACTGGTTAGTGTAGTATGATAATTAATACCGAATTAGTCCTACACTTTTATATATCAAGTTGGCTATATCTATATGTTTTCACTTTTAATTGAATTAGTGACACATGCACATCAGGATCCTGTAATGGTCCCGATCGGGATTTTGCTATTTTGGACTAAAAATTTCGGGAATTCGGATTATGGGATTTGGGGTCGGGATTAGGAGGAAATATGCTACATGATTCGGGATTTAGTTCCATCCCAGTTGCGATAATTTAATCCCTAATTACAAAAGTAATATATATGATTATTGGATGATGATATATATATTTGTTGATCATCAGCTTATGTATCTGGTGAAAAGGAGGGACTAATATTGGAAAGGCCATATAAGATGGGGGAGACACTGAATGGGACACGTGGACTAGACATTGATGAAGAGAACCAATTGGTAGATGCCACGTTGACACATCTAAATCAGAACAATTATTCACAGGAACACATTAAATCATCCATGAAAGACTTGGGAATTCAAAGGTAATTTTATTTTAAATTCATTATTATGTAATTTTATTGATCCATGGATCTATATTCATAAAATAATGTATTAATTAAATGTAAATAGAGCAAGAAAGTATGGATGGCCAAATACATATGTTTTCACAAAGGCAATGGGAGAGATGCTGTTAGGGCAGTTGGTCAAAGAAGATCAGACAGTGCCACTTGTCATCATCAGACCCACCATAGTAACTAGTACTTACAGAGAACCTTTCCCTGGTTGGGTTGAAGGCCTCAGGTAATTTTACCATTTTACCCCTCTCCGTGTATTGACGGACGTATATCACGTGTTAATATGCTCCGTTATTTGCCAGAACTATCGATAGCTTAGCCGTCGGATATGGCAAAGGAAAAATTACATGCTTCCTTGGCGATCCCAAGTCTATCGTCGATGTTGTGAGTTAAAACCTGCCCCCTGCCCCCGCCCCAAAAAAAAATAAATTAAAATAATAAATAAATAAAATCATGGCTTCGCCACTGTGTCTATGTATTGGGCTCATACTTAAAATATTTTATTTTTTAATTATTATTTTGGCAGATACCGGCGGACATGGTGGTGAATGCGATGATTGTAGCCATGGTGGCGCATGCAGATCAACGTTATAATAATAAAGACAATATTATTTACCACGTAGGATCTTCTGTCTCGAACCCAATCGAGTTCAAATGTCTTCAGGATTATGGAATAAGATACTTCGCCAAAAAACCTTGGATCGACAAAAATGGAAACCCTGTAATCGTTGGCCACGTCACTGTGCTTACTTCAATGGCTACTTTCCAACGATACATGACTCTTCGTTACTTTCTCCCTCTAAAGGTCTAATATATAATCTCGATTTCATTTTAATATATACATAAATATATAAATAATTTTATCTTGAATATTTATGCTGTTCGTACAGGGACTGGAAATAGCAAACACGGTGTGCTGCAAGTATTTCCAGGCGGTTTATCTTGAGTTGAGCAGAAAGATCAAGTTCGTGATGCGTCTGGTCGAACTTTACGCACCTTACTTGTTCTTCAAAGGATTGTAAGTATTTCGATTTTTAGTAGTTGGCGATTTGAGTATTATATTTTAATTTTTTTTGTT
The DNA here is from genome assembly GCF_000504015.1 of Erythranthe guttata. Next base: position 32,799 of record NW_012193236.1, read on the forward strand.
TTCATTTTTTTCATTTTGCAGCTACGATGATACGAACGCAGAGAAACTGAGAACGGCAGCGAACGAGAGTGGCATCGAAAATGAGACAAATATATTCTATTTCGATGCCAAGATCATTAACTGGGACGATTATTTCACGAACACTCATATTCCCGGAATAGTAAAACACGTTTTCAAGAATAATTAATTCACATATATATATATATATATATATATATATATATATATATATATATGTATATATATATATATATATGTATATATATATATATATATATGTATATATATATATATATATATATATATATATATATATATATATATATATATATATATATATATATATATGTATATATATATATATATATGTATATATATATATATATATATGTATATATATATATATATATATATATATATATATATATATATATATATATATATATATATATATATATATATGTATATGTATATGTCACACATTTTATTAGGAAACTCTCCTTATTTTTATATGCAGTTTCTTCTTGGTTGTCTTTTATCGATGTAGTTTATTTTTTCGATTTTCTGGGCCACCCGACGAAAATACAGGAAGGTATATAAAGTTGGATAAAAAACCTCAATGAATACATTTGATTACACGAAATACCCATTTTTTTTAAAATACTTCTAACCATGTCGGTCCAATTGTGAAATTTCCTCTTTCACTAGCAAAGAATGAATTTTCGTAATCTAGGAAGTATTATTACTACCATTCCTTATCAGATTACCGGAAACTTCTTCAGCGTCAATAGATCCCGATCTTGTCACACATAGCCAAGTTCTTGAAGACTCGTCGCTAATTTCTCCTGCTATAGGTACGTGCCAAGATCCCTTCTCGGATTCCTGTAACATGAGAAAAAATATGTCATAAATCAACGATAAATAAATACAGGAAAAAAAAAATTATTACCTGGATGACCAAAGAATACGAAGGTGGCATGATAAGTTTTAGACCACCCCCCTTCGTGAATGTGTATCTGACCTGCAACATGGAAAACACGTATTTTAACGGTTGTTTATAAGGCCAGTTTTTATTTTTTTAATTACTAATTTTAGATAGAAAAGAATATAAATAAAACCAATCTGAAATTTGTACCTGATGTCTTTCTTTCCATCTCGAGAAAAAGTTGCTACCGATTAGCTCAAAAATATGATCTCTCATTTCATCATTTGTTACTAGCAAACACTTCAATTTCACAGCAGCGTAAAGCCAATACCTAAGTCACGGAATTTAAAAAAAAATAAAAATGCAATAAAGTAATAAACACGACGTAGCATGCTTATACTTCAAGAAGTTTGCCATATGTTCAATAAACATGAGAAAATCAATGAAAAAAAAGGGTGACTACTTATATTCAACTTAAACTCGATAAATTGAAAAAATAAATCAAAAAAAGACGGATATTTCCAAAATAGGATTAAAGATTTACCAATCGTCATTTGATCCGTACGGCGTTCCATACAGCACTCCTTGATCCAACCATTCCTCAATCAGCTCTCTTTTAGAAGCATCCTCAAGAATCGAGCGCACACGTTTTTTGTGCATCACAACAAGTGGCCATTTTTTGCTCTTGCTATGTGTTTCTTTCACAACAGCATCAAGCTGCTCTATAAAAAACACGGGAGGCAAAAAAAATTAGCCATTGTTGTTTTTTCCTCAAATATATTACAGTTAAACCTCTACAAATTAATACAGTCGGGACTAGCAAAAATTCTATTAATTTAGCGAAATGTTAAATTATCGAACTAATAATTTAGTACGTATTTACCGAGTCGGGAGCAGAAGAAACTATTATTTAAGCGAGGTTATTAATTTATCGAGGTTCTACTACTACACACACACACACACACACACACAACCTGTGTAACACTAAAACCTCCCTCCGCAAAATTCTGCTGATACAGCCCAATATTTGCTCCATCCACCACAGTTTCGTACTCGGAATGTTTTTCCAGCCAATCCTTCAAATTTATTTCAAGAAATACGTTGATTAAAATCATCAGTTAATCACAACTCAAAAGATACGATATACCGTTTCGCATGTTGAACACGACTACCTTCTTTGTTCTTCATTGCGGAAAATAGGAATTTTAACAATGCAAAAAAAAAATTAAAAGAATATCTATCTAACCTGAAATTCCTTAAAATTCGAATGGAGTTCTCTTTCCATGGCTAAAGAAGCAACCGACTGAGCGAACTTCTCAGTTTCTTCCGTATCAGTATCAACGCAAACCAACTGCTCGTTACACGCACAGCACTGTCCATACGAGGCTATTTTCGATCTCTGTAGGGCCCACTCCCCGTTTCCGAGAAACCCTAGTCCATGCCATCCACCCCCGTTTCTCGTATTGGCTTCCCTAATACGATCACTGTCTAAACTAACTACACTCACATCAGCTGCATTTTTACCGCTAAACCAACTCTCGATAATTGCAACAGTCGACTCGTCAACCTCTCTTAGTGTTGCTCGGAGCTTATGTAAATACTCGTAAACCTTCTTCTCTTTCCCCGACTCGATACTAACCTAGAAATATGATTTTGATTGTTCAATCAATAATAGAAAGGTTACTTACTGTGTCACACTAAATTATAAATTTGCAGGTAAAATTGAACCGAATGCAAAGATCGATCACAATTCATGAAATCAATATAAAGCTGTGTAAAGGAAATTAAAATAGGGTTTCTGACCTTCAACAATGCTGCTAGTTCGGGTTCCTCCAAATGCAGCCCAACGGATTCAACATACTCCTCCACTTCGTACGCCTTGTCCGCCGCCGCCGCAGCTCCGCCGCAGAAGCAAATCAGCGCCGGGGAAAAGGTCCTGAGCTTAGGCGCAACCCCGTATTTCTTCACGCTCTTCGCGAGTTCAAACGCGTAGTCGCCGTCGCCTCTGGCGGCGGCCAGGCGGGACAGGGCGGTGAGGGTCGCCTCGTTCGGCTTGAAATTATCGCCGTCGCTGTGGTGGTGGAACAGCTTGAATCCGAATTCGATGGCGGGCTGTCGGGTTTCCGGGTCGGATAGGGAGTTGGAGCAGATGTAGAGGAAGGAATTGAGGTTGCCGAGGGTGAGGGTTGGAGAAGGGGACGATTCGTAGAGAGAGATGGCGGCGGTGAGGTCTTTCGTCTTGGAGCATTGGTCGAGTGTTGATCGGAATTGGGATTCCGGTGACAGTTTCTGCTTCTTCCGCCGTGTGTTGTGGTGGTCCATGGTGGCGGTTTCGGGAATGGGGGATTGGTGGGTGGCGTTTTTTTTCTCCGGTTGCAGCGGCGGTGTGAGGTGGGGGCGGAGAGTTATGTTTAGTTTCTATTTTCATTTTGGTTTAATTGGGTTGGGCTTGGTCGGGCTGGGCTGGGCCGGGCTTAGCTTCAGATAAATTAATTTGCATTTCAAATTTTATTTTATGTTGGGCTTTTCATTTTGTTTGAAATTTGATAATGATATATTCTGTTGGAATTCATGTTTGCAAATGATTATTTAGAAGCAGAATTTAGTGATTTTGAATTAAGTTAGTTTTAAATGTTTATTCTTAAAAGTTGGGGTATTTGCAAATATTTCGGAAAATGAACTTAAATAGAAAAAGCAAGATTAAGAGTACTTTTCAAAAAATAGCTTAAAACAAATTATTTTAAAAGAAGCAAAAACAAAAGTCGATTTTGCAATCACTTGAAAACAAATTATGAGCAAACAAAAGCTCATAATCACTTTCAAGCGTTTGCAAACATCCCCTAAGAGTAATTAGTTAGTTAGTTGTTAGATGAGTAGTTGGGGATATAATTAAGATTCCTAATCATTGTGTTATATATGAATAGATGGCATATGTTCAATTTAAGTCACATTGATAAAATTTCTTTCCTCTTAACATATTCAATTGGATAAAATTCGTATTCAAGTTGTAAAATATCTTTATAAATATTTTTATGTTAATTTGTATTTAATAATTATTTTTCCAATTTAATTATAAATTGGAATATACAAAGAATGTAATTATTTTACTAATGAATCTAAATTAATAATTTTTATTCTTATTAGACTATTTAAATCAACAAACTTGTGTAACTATATTAAATTTTATATGTATAATTTATACATCTTATCAATGAACAAATAATTACAAATATAATTTTCCAATTTTTTTTTTCAAAAACACTTGTTATATCTAATTAAAATTTACAAATATTAATTTAATTTAATTTGTATTATATCCTTGTGAATGTCCTTCAAAAAAGTCAGGACAATATGTCACCGAATCCCCATAAAAAAATATCCTTAAATACTATAATTAGTTTGTATTTTACATAGATGATGAGCCATAAAATTTGTATTTTACATAGATGATGAGCCATAAAATAAAATGAACACTGATGTACCTATTGGCCCAGCCCCATATTAACTGGGCCACAGGCCCAACTTAATATTTATTTATACAGAGGTCCAATCGCATCCAAATAAGATTGGGTCCGATAAATTGGTATCGGCCCAATCAATAAACTATAAATAGAACTTAAATTCATTTGATGGAGGTACGCTTTTATTATTCAATCATTTCTTCTACTAAAATTCTCTCGGCTATTATCGATTATCCTCACGTCTGACTTGAGCGTCGGAGGGGTTTCCGCCGGATCAACCCCTGACTTAGATTACGTGTTTTCCGTTCGCATGATTATTGAGGTAATTAAAGTGTTTCAGGACCATCTAGCTCGTGAGCACGTGACCTACTTGCTCTCTCAGCTTTAACACCCTAGGTGATTTATTTGTAACATCATCATTTTGGCGCCGTCTGAGGGAATGCAAACCAGATCACGTAGCCAGCAACATCCTCCTGAGCCATCCAATCAGAGAGAGAATGACACAGCTAACAACCTCCCAATTCGAGGAGGCTCTGGCTTGCCACCTCCTCCACGTGCTCCAGATCCGCCTCGCGAGGTTCAGGTGATTCCCCCTCGGGACCCACCACTCGCCGATCCTCCATTACATGTTTCCCGAACGGTTCAAATAACCGAGGAAGCACTTCAACGAATGATAACAGAAGCTTCTACTCGCGCCGCCACGGATGCGGTGGCGCAATACATCGCCACGATGGAAGCAAATGCTCCGCCCGCGATTCCAGCTAATGCTCCACTCACAGTGCCACCTAGAGGACAACAACCGGCCCAGAATAACGACAATCGGATAAGTGTGTCCTCATCAACCTCGGATCCACGGTCCCGGATGCAGCTATCTACCAATCACAGGGAGCCACAGCCCAGACAGCAATGCCACCATTCACCCCAACGGGGTGATGCATCTCCACGAATAGCTCATTTCCTTAATCAAGGAGAAGACGAGATAAATAGTAGAGTATCTCGCCAAAACTATTTCCCTCAAGGGAACAACCCAATTGACGGAAGAGCGCTAGTCCCAGCAAGACGCAGTCCTTTCACCATGAACATCCTCAACGAAGTATTGCCTCAAGGAGTGATAGTATCAGGCTTACCTCAGTTCGAAGGAACCACCGACCCACATGAACACATAGAGAAGTTCCACGCTATGGCAGATTTATATGGCCCCACAGATGCAACAATATGTGCAAGATGTTCCCCACCACTCTATCCAAGAGAGCCATGAATTGGTTTAATGCTCTACCCACAAGATCAATCGACACTTTCGCTCGGTTATCATTGCGTTTCACCAACCAATTCGCCATCAATAAGCAATACGCTAAAACTCCAGCACATCTTTTTTCTATCGTACAGAGAGACAATGAAACACTCCGCAACTACATCAGGCGTTTTGTGGAAGCTGTCCATGAAGTTCCCACTGTAGGACAAGACATGCTCTCAGGGATCATGCAGCAAAACCTGAAGTCGGGTAGGTTCAAAGAATCTATCGCTGGAAGACCTCCTGGCAACTTAGATGAGTTGTTAAATCGAGCTGAAAAATACATACGCATAGAGGAAGCCTCTGCCAATGCTCATCCTAAGAGAAAGAGAGAAGATGACCGCCCGGATATTCGGAGACGAGATGATTGACGTCCTCCACCCCACCTCAAGGCCAATCATCTTCATCTTATAATCGATTCACTCCACTCAACACTCGCCTCACTGAAATCCTTCATGTGATAGAAAAAAAAGGTCTGGCAGAACCTCCACGACCAATGCAGCCCAATTTGAAACAAGAAAGATCGGATCGCTATTGTCGATTCCACAAAGATAAAGGACATACTACCGATGAATGTGCACAACTCAAATTGGCGATTGAGAGGCTGATCAAGCAAGGCCACTTAGGCGAATACATTGGTAAGCCTCGAAATAAGCGTCGTGATGATCTTCCACGCCGAGATAACAATCGAGATTAACAGCAACGACGGGATGAGGGGGGTCATCGGTGCGACCCATATAACAATGATAACCAACCCACCCGGGGAGTCATTGCTTTTATCTCCGGAGGACCGGCAGGTGGCGACTCACAAAATGCGAGGCGCACCCTCGCTCGATCAGCACGTATGAATCAAGAGCATGCTTCTCCATCCGCATCTGTCTATCAAATACGAAGACCTGATCATAACATAGTCTTCAACTCCTCGGACCTTGAATGTCCCGATGAAGATCATGTCGATGCGTTGGTAATCACAGCTACAGTGGCCAACTTTTTGGTTAAGAAGATATTAGTGGACGGTGGGAGCTCAGCCGACATCATGTATCTCCATACATTCAAGCAGCTGGGCATAGATAACGCCCGGTTTAGCCCCATCACTACACCACTGAAAGGATTCACGGGAGAGAGTGTTTTATCCCATCACTACACCACTGAAAGGATTCACGGGAGAGGGTGTTTTATCCATGGGTAAGTAGAGTTACCCATTTCCTTAGGGGAAAATCCTTGTCGAGTTACGAAAATGATAAAATTCCTCATCGTCGACAAACCATCCCCTTATAACATCGTCCTAGGGAGGCCAGCAATCCATACATTCAAGTATGTGCCTTCATCTTACCACAAAAAATGGAAATTCCCTACTCCTTATGGAATGGGAGAGGTACTTGGAGATAGGCGTCTCGCTCGGGAACGTTATACAAGAGCTCTACGTAAGCCATCTAAGAGAACTAATCCTTTAGGGAGAGGAGACGACACCCCAAGACACGATAAGAGAAAATGGGTCAACGCAGTCATCGAAGCTGATAAAGAAATCTTAATCAGCGTACCTGACGACGCCACCAAGCTAGCAGCTGTTGAAGAGCTAAAATCAGTAGAACTTTTACCCGGAGATAATTCTAAGCTTCTCCGCGTCGGATATCTGATCTAGATCAAGAAGTGGAGAATCAGCTAGTTAACTTCCTTAGACACAATGAAGATGTGTTTGCTTGGAAAGCTCAAGATCTGACGGGAATTCCTCCCAAAGTAGCATTGCATCGACTAAACGTTGACAAAATATTGAAACCGGTCAAGCAACGTAAAAGGACTTTTAGTCATGAGCGCAACAAACATATCAAAGAGGAAGTTGCAAAACTCTAAGATGCAGGCCACATTAGATCGGTTAAATATCCCGAGTGGTTGTCCAATAGGTATTAGTACCTAAACCCGGAGGCAAGTGGAGGCTATGTGTAGACTTCACCGACGTCAACAAGGCATGCCCGAAGGATCCTTTTCCGTTACCAAGGATCGACCAGCTCATAGACTCAACCTCATGGTGCGAACTTCTCAGCTTCCTTGATGCATATCAAGGATACAACCAAATATTGCTCGCCCCAGAAGACCAAGAGAGAGCTAGCTTCATTACAGATCAAGGCATCTACTGCTATCGAGTCATGCCGTTCGGTCTCAAGAATGCAGGAGCTATTTACCAACGCCTGGTGAACATGATGTTCGCATACTTGATTGCTAAGAACATGGAAGTATACATTGATGACATGCTCGTCAAGAGTATTAAAGTCGCGGATCATCTAACCGATTTAAATCAATGCTTCTCCATCTTACGTAAATACAAGATGAAGCTCAATCCCCTAAAATGTTCTTTCGGGGTTTGAGGCGGAAATTTTTTAGGGTACATGATATCACAACGGGGAATTGAAGCCAACCCAGCAAAGATTGAAGCTATCATCTCCATAACTCCTCCCACATCGATCAAGAAGGTCCAACAACTTAACGGTTGTTTGGCAGCCCTAAACCGATTTATATCCCGATCAGCTGATAAATGCCTTCTTTTTTTCAAGGTATTAAGAGGTGGGAAAAAGTTTGAATGGAATGAGGTTTGCCAAAGAGCTTTCACAGAATTGAAAGCATATCTTACGTCCCCACCTCTACTAACGAAGCCCCAACCAGGATATACTCTCTTCTTATATTTGGCCTTCTAGAGCCCACTTTTTCCCCACACTACGAGTGAAAGGGAAAATGTAAAGACTACCATTAAAGCAGCCCAAGCGAGACTTACTATATCCATGTGAATTATGTCCCCTATCTCTATAAATACAAATGAATTATTCCTTTATTCCCCACTAATAATAGTGGAAGCAATAACGCATAGTCAAAAAAGGATTCTGACCGAACACTTTTGAGAAACCAAGCCAATAAATAGATTGTGATTTCGAATCGGGAAAGATTAAACACAAGCAAAATACCTACTAACGTCCCGGGGCAACGGGAACATGTAGGAATAAGAAAAATAACGCCTATTCTTGTTGAAGTTGAATCTAAAGGATCTACTGCTGGATAAATACCTTTGGCAGCTAATCCTCTTGATAGTACGGTAGTAGCATCTAAATGTGCAAATGTCGTAGCAAGGGCAGGATCGGTCAATTCGTCTGCATGTACATAAACAGCTTGAATAGACGTTATGGACCCCTCTTTGGTAGAGGTAATTCTTTCTTGTAAAGAGCCCATTTCTGTTCTCAGGGTGGGTTGATAACCGGCAGCGGAAGGCATTCTACCCAATAAGGCGGATACTTCGGATCCGGCTTGGACGAAACGGAAAATATTGTCGATAAATAGAAGTACGTCTTGTTCATTAACATCTCGGAAATATTCCGCCATCGTTAAGGCAGTCAAACCAACTCTCATACGAGCTCCCGGCGGTTCATTCATCTGGCCGTAAACTAGAGTCACTTTTGATTCTGCAATATTTTCTTCATTAATCACTCAAGATTCTTTCTGCTGATGCCATTAGCGCAGTGCTCATTCGGGATGGTGAAAAAGGTCACCAACTGATATATTATATAAGCCGAGCTCTTCAAGGCTCAGAGCACCGTTATACCAATATGGAGAAACTTGCTCCCGCCCTCGTCAATGCCGCCAGAAAGTTACGTCCATACAATCCAATCTCATCAGGTGATAGTTCTCACCAACTATCCCCTTAAACAAATATTGAGAAGTCCCGAGACTTCCGGACGATTAGCTAAATGGGCTATAGAGCTAAGTAAATATCGGGTTGAATTCAAACCACGCCCAACCATCAAAGCTCAAATTCTGGCAGACTTTGTAGTAGAGATGACTACATCGGAGGAGAGCACCTCCATACCCACTTGGACCGACAATGTCGATGGATCTTATACCACTACAGGAGGAGGCGCGGGTATTGTATTAACAAGCCCAGATGGTGATGAATTCGAGTATGCTCAGCGATTTGATTTCAAAACCTCTAATAACGAAGCCGAATATGAAGCTTTGATCGCTGGTATCCGCCTTGCTTTAGCAGCAGGAGCTCGCAAACTCATAATACATAGCGACTTCCAGTTAGTGGTCAACCAAGTCCTTGGGACCTATGAGGCCAAAAAAGAATCCATGGCAAAGTATCTTGCTCTTGCACTTACCCTCCTCTCAAAATTGGATAGCTATGAGATAAAGAAAATACCACGAGCCATTAATATTGATGCAGACAAGTTGGCTAGACTTGGTAGTTCCATGGCAAGCATTGAAAGCCGGAAAATCACCCTTCTCACGGCTTCCCAACCAGAAATAGTCTCCACTGACGGAGTGAATTAAGCTGAAGAGAACGAAACCGAATATGAAGCTTTGATCGCTGGTATCCGCCTTGCTTTAGCAGCAAGAGCTCGCAAACTCATAATACATAGCGACTCCCAGTTAGTGGTCAACCAAGTCCTTGGGACCTATGAGGCCAAAGAAGAATCCATGGCAAAGTATCTTGCTCTTGCACTTACCCTCCTCTCAAAATTGGATAGCTATGAGATAAAGCAAATACCACAAGCCATTAATATTGATGCAGACAAGTTGGCTAGACTTGGTAGTTCCATGGCAAGCATTGGAAGCCGCAAAATCACCCTTCTCACAGCTTCCCAACCAGAAATAGTCTCCACTGACGGAGTGAATTGCGCTGAAGAGAACGAACCCTGTTGGATCACCGCCATTACAAACTATCTCAAAAGCGGGGAACTTCCGACAGACATCGTCCAAGTGAAGAAAATAAAGATAAGAACGGCTCGTTTCGTAATGGTAGGTGAAGATCTCTACAATCGAGGGTTTTTCTTCCCCTATCTTAAATGCCTTAACCCATCAGCAGCAAACTATGTGCTACGGGAAGTACATGAAGGCATCTGTGGTAATCATTTAAGTGGAAGAAACTTAGCTCTCAAAATATTAAGACAAGGTTACTATTGGCCCACAATGCATGAAGATGCGAAAAGACTAGTGCAGAGATGCAAGCCTTGCCAAGAACACGCCAACATCCTTCATCTCCCAGCAGCACTGATGCAACCGATAGACAGTCCCATACCTTTCGCTCAATGGGGAGTTGACTTGGTCGGTCCTTTTCCACCAGCAACAGGAGGATGCAAGTTCCTCATTGTAGCTGTAGATTACTTCACCAAGTGAGTGGAAGCAGAACCTTTAGCTCGCATTCGAGAGGAAGATATCATCCAATTCCTCTGGAAGAACATCGTGTGTCGCTTCGGGATCCCCCGTTCCATTATTTCAGACAATGGAACCCAATTTTGTGGAGACAAAGTAAAAAGTCGGTGCCTTGGCTTATCTATTAAGCAATTCTTTACTTTGGTTGCCAACCCCCAAGCAAATGGTCAGACTGAAGTAACTAGTCGCACGATACTTCAACATCTCAAGACAAGGCTGGAAAGTGCCAAGGGAAAATGGATTGAAGAATTACCCAATGCTCTGTGGGCATATCGAACAACCCCACGAACAGCAACAGGAGAATCTCTATTTAACCTAGCTTTCGGAACAGAGGCTGTAGCACCCGTCGAGATTGGCGAACCCTCATGGAGAGTCATCAATTATTCTCCAGAGGCAAATGAAGAAGCAATGAGAGCTAACCTCGATCTGGTCGACGAACTAAGAGAGATCGCCTCTATCTGACAGCAAATGTACAAGAGTCGCATGGCGAAAGTGTATAACTCCAAAGTCCGCCTTCGCTCTTTCCAAATAGGATATTTAGTTCTCCGCAAAGCCGAAGCCTCACGCTCAATTGGTAAACTCGACCGAAGTGGGAAGGACCATATAAAATCACACAAGTGGTCAACAGTGGAGCATATCGTCTCGAGAACCTTGACGGACACCCTATACCCAGAACCTGGAATATATGGAATCTTAGAAGGTTCTACGCTTGAGGTATACATCCACCTTACTTCAAATTTGTTTAAGTTAGCACCTACATCTTCCTCATACGAAAGTCGCTTGGAAACAACTACCCTTGCAGGCTTCGCAACCTTCCACGTCTCTCGTCTTGCAAGAATGTCTCTAAACACTCGAGAAGTTCCCGCTCCATAACGAGGTGCGTAAACATCCCACCCAAACTGGGGGGCTATTAATATTATCTACATCAGTATTTCATAACCACATCTCAACATCTTCTTACAGATTGAGAACCAGTTACGAAAGGATGCCTACCGCCCATCACTAGCCCAAAGAGAGAAGATACTCCGTACTATCTCGCAACGGGTAACTCCACTTTTACTAAGTCATATCACACGCACATTCTTGGATATCTATACTAACATAGTAACGCCATCTCCTTTGACAGGCAGGATCGCGCAGCAAATCACCGCAACTCATGAGTTCATCTCGTATCTCGGAATGCGATAAAGAGAAACAGTCCCCATATTGGGTACGTGACCCCAAATACACATCACCGCAACTTACGAAACTATTAAGTCTTCAATGCAATTACTGAAAAAAATTTCAACTATAGAGACACCAAAGGCAGTAGACATACCACCCATACACCAAGCACGGACGAGTACAAGGAAGACGTGAAAGAAGAATAAAGTTTTATAGTCACATAGACTAGTTTTCGATATTTCCACTTATTTGTTTTTTACAAATTATTTCCCTTCGCCTCACGGAGGCTTGTGACAATTCGCATTTCCTATTAATGATTAAATCAAGTTTTTATTTCACTCTCAATGTTATTGTTCATATACTACTTAACCGTTACGACGGGTTCATATCACTACAACCCTACGAACACTTAGAGAAATTAAGATAATCTATATAGCCTGGCCAGCTGGATTATCTTAATCTCTCTATGTTGATTTACGGGGTCCTCCTGTTTAAAACGTGGCCATGGTCCAAACAATATATGCGACCCACGAGGTCCAGAATAAAGGGCATGTTCCATAAATAAATACAAAAAAATCTGGAGAGACTGATCCCCTCATCAAGTACATCACGCACAATGTTAAATGTAAAACATTGGTGCAAAATCGATAAATAAGAAGGGCCAATAACTTTGATAGCAAAATCAACGTAGTAATGTGCAAATGAATATAAAGTCATGAAGTATGCGAAAGTACTAGTGGACATACCCACTTAATCAAAATCAAAATAAAAAAATAAAACTAAGTCCTCTCCTAAAGAACGTAAGAACAACAGCACACCCAACTACACTTTACGAGTTGAAGTAGCTTCGGTAGTTCGGTCATCCGCTTCCGCATCCGAGGCTATTTCAGTGCACTCGACATCAATATCTTCTCCCTCATCGGGAATGTCCCCCTCCATACCTCGAATAATCTCCTCGTCAATCCCACCAACCTTGCGTAAGTACTGACGACACGTCCTAACCAACGGAGAATAAACCCCAGCTATCGCTCGTTCCTCGATCATCGCTTGACAAATATCACTCTTCTGAAAGCGACGTTCCCCCTCTAACATAACCGACTCTTTCTAGGCGGCTCCAGCCGATGAAGCCATAAACCTCTTCCCCGTAAACTTCTCGGTATCATATTTCTCCTTCAGCTCGTCATAGCACCGATCTAGTTTTATTAGTTCAATTTTACTTGCCTCGGTCTCGCTCCTACTAATATCCAATTCATCGGTCCTGTGAATGAGCAAAGTCTAGGCCACCTCGAGTTTGGATTCCGCTGCCTCTAATTTAGCCTTTAACTTTTTCTCTCTTGCCTCCCAACCAACACGCTCCTCTTCATTGGTCTTGTCGACTTGCTCCTCCTGCTCCACGAGATACCTCCATGTAGCTATGAGCTATATCAAAATATAGACATATAATATTACATTATCGGGACTTATGATTTAAAACGAAAAACGTATTAACTTGAAATATATTTACCCGACACATGTCTCATCCGACCAACGAAAGCATATGAGCACGACCTTTACCCGATATCCGACTTCGGTCGTACTCCCCAACGAAACCCTCGGTCTTCCTCAGCGCGATAGTATGATCAGTCGTATCCCAAAAAGAATCCTTCCCCTATCGGTTCACCCCGTAACTGAACAGGCATTTGCCTGCCCCCCCCCCCCCCCC
>NW_012193236.1:58245-69963 GCF_000504015.1 Erythranthe guttata
GAAACCCCGCAGCGTCGTGAATGATAATGTAATTGTGTGTATATATATGTGCAGTTTTGATGACATGAACACTGAAAATATGATAAGGGCAGCAAAGGAAAACTATGGAATAATTGAGTATGAAATGTTCAACTTTGACCCGAAGACCATATTTTGGGATGATTATTTCATGTACACTCATATTGCCGCCGTCGTCAAATATGGCTTCCGCCGCTGATTTTATTTATATATATATATATATATATATATAAGTATAATATATATGTGTGATATAGATGTAATGAAATAAATAATGACTTGTGTACTTTTGTCTTGAAAAATTAAGGTTAAATAGGTACCCCTTTAAGGTATTATTTGTAATAGTTATTATCCCTTAAACATCAACTTGTGTTTTAAAATTTACTATAAATATAATGCATAGACATTTAATTAATAAAATTAGTGATGTAGAAATTAAAGAGAATTTATTGTTTAAACATGCCTTCTTAGTTGTAAGTATTCAATAAATGTATATAAATAAATGTATTGTTTATGGATTTATTAAATATGGTATCAAAACAAGATGACAATTTTAAAATTTTAAATGTTGCATTTCTTCCACTACATATTTTTAATAATATAATTTAATTATTCTTTTTATTATTTCATCCCATAGAAGAGAAAATCAGAAAACTTCAAGGGCTTGATGGGTGTAAAGTGTATTTAACCTAAAAAAATATTAGGGTTAAATACAAAAACACCCCTGTACTATGGACTTTGTATCATTTACCCCCCTGTACTACACATAAATACAAAAATCTCCCTGCAATTATATTTTTTCCAAAATATGACGAAAATACCCCTGCTAAACCTATAAATATAAGGGTTTGTTTGAGCCATCTTCCACTATATTTTTTAACATTTTCGGTTAATTTTACTAGGGAAATTTTTATTTTTTTTTATTTTTTCCTTCAAAACATTTAATTACTTAGATTTTTTTTTTTTAATTTTCTGAATAAAAACCTTTTATTTTTTTCATTTTGAATTTCTTCTTATTTTTCTTAAATGTCTTCCGGTAGTTCAAATTCTCAACAATAATAGGATTGTAAAGATGTTTGTAATCTTAGGATGTTTGAACTACCGGAAGACATTTAAGAAAAAAAATGAAGAAACTCAACATGACAAAAATAAAAGGTTTTATTTAGAAAAAAAAAATGTAAGCAATTAGATGTTTTGGAGAAAAAAGTATAAATATATACCAAAATTTTCAACGTAAAATTGACTGAAAATGGTAAAATATATGGTGGATAATGGCTCACAGAAAAAAAATAAATAAAAAAAAAAAATATATATATATATATATATATATATATATATATATATATATATATATATATATATTTATGCTTGAGTAGGGGTATTTTCGTCATATTTTGGAAAAAATGCAATGTGAGGGGGGTTTTTGTATTTATGTGTAGTACAGGGGGGTAAATGATACAAAGTCCATAGTACAGGGGTGTTTTTGTATTTAACCCAAAATATTATTATGTAGGCTTAATTCCACTTTGGACCTTCGAAATGCATCATTTTAGAACTTTGCATCCTCAAAAATAATTTATGGCACTTTGCGCCCTCAAAACACATTTAATCATTCAAAATGCACCCCGATCTATTTTCAGGTCATATTTTCCGGCGTTGAATAATTTTTTGATTGTCAACAGACGTACTTTTGTCCCTTCATCGACTTTTTCTTTGGGCTGCAAAGTGCTAAAGTACCCCTTTTGACAAAATCAGAAAATTAGTCAATGCCGAAAAATATGACCGGAACATAGAGCGGGGTGCATTTTGAACGATTAAATGTGTTTTGAGAGTGTAAAGTGCCATAAATTATTTTTCGAGGTGCAAAGTAGAATTAAGAATTATCATGTAAAATGAATTTTTAAAATTTCAACGGTGAGGAACTTTTAGAATAAAAAATAACAATAAATAATAATAAAAAAATAAAAAATCAGGGCCGACATAAATTGCAAAATTAACAGAAACATAAGCGACCAATCATCATCTTCAGTTTAATACAGACAAAATAGGCCAAACTTCTATTACCACAAAAACTAGTGCCCTATAAAGACTAAAATAACACATGTCGATTTCATCGTACTTGAAATTTCCCAAATAATACTTTATCATTTAAAACGTGTTTATTGAAGATATCGACTTCGCCTTAAACCCAAAAAAATATAAAAAAGGAAAAAAAAAGGCATTTTGCTGCATTTTTTCCCGCCATTTTTCTCTCTCTAAAAGTGTCTCCAATGGCGCCATTTTCTTGGCTCTGTCAATCTTCAGAATGAAACATAATTAATTACCAAATCAAAATAGGGCAAACCACAAAACTGTAGCGCAGGTAAAAACTAAAAAAAGAAAAACACATGTCGATATCTTTTTGTAATTGAAATTCTTCATTGCTTTTTTTCTCATTTAAAACGTGTTAATTCATTGAAGATGTCAACTTCAACAAAAATAAAAACGTTTATTTCAAGTTATGAATATACTACTACTTGCATGTTTGTTCTCCAACCTCGTAATGGCAAAGCCAACTGACCTATTTTTAATGCCAATGCCAAAAAAAAATTCGGTTATCAATTTTATTCGCACTTAGTTAATTTTTTTTTTTTTTAATTCATGTAACCAGAATTAATTTGGGCATAAAATCACCATTAGACAAAGTTATCACGATACCCTGCATCAAATGAACCTGGTTGAATATATGTGTAAGTAAAAAATACTATTAAATAATAAAATACTTGAATTTATACTACTACTACTAATAATAGTAATAATTGTAAAGTAATAATAATAATAAATCCCATTAATTATATAATCATGTTTAATCTAATCAAGTCTATCAATATTGAGTTGGGAGACCTATAAAATTTCCACTTAAGGGTAAAAAAAGTTTCAAACTTCAAATATTTCAAAATGTTTAAGCATTAAAAAGAAGGAAAGAAGGGGTCTTAAGATATAAGTCCCTGGTGACAAACCTTATTAGAACAAAATGATAAGTCTAATTAAAATTTGCTTCACATCATTTATTAAATTTATTCCAAAAATGCCCCTCCACTCACAAAGTCGAAATTACACCAAATTGTAAATATATATACTATAATGATGAACTATGGTAATATTTAACATTTTTAAGTTTGTATCTAGCATTTTTTTTTATTTTTACGTGGAACACGTTTTTTTTTCTTCCCGTATTTTATCATTATATCAAAATCTATTTTTCCCCTTCTTTTCTACATAAATTGAAAATTATGATTTTTTTTTTTATTTTTTCGGTCGTTGTTAAGTGTATATTTTTACACTTTATCGTACCTTTTTATTTGAGCTTTTGGTGTGTTTTAACGATAATTGGTGCTTAAAAAGTTGATTTATTGTATTTTAGGTACAAATTGAAGAATTGGAAAAGTATGGGGTCAAAACTGCAATTTTGGAGAAAATATGGGTCAAAAGTGAAAAAATCAAAATTTTGAAGATTTAAAAGCTCGGACCCCGTCCGAGTTTTAGTTCAAATTGTGGGACCCCCGTCCGAGATGACGAAAAGGCGCAGTAAAGGACTCCTAATTACACAATTGGGGATCTTTTTTGACGCAATTTGGAGAGCAACAAAGCAATAACGAAGACGAAGAATTCGAAGACTCTAAGCATAGATTTATCGTTTATGACTTATTTTATTTGTATTTTTGCTTTAATCATGAGTAGCTAAATTTCTTATTTCTAGGATTTTATTTGGAACCCTATGTGGGATTTATGAACCCTATTCTATGATTTTATGCAAGTTTTAATTCCGGATTATTTATTCTACTTGTTTTATTAAGTTCATGAAACTGGCCACTTTATGCGCTTTTATGTTATTGTTAATCGCATGAATCGGAAGATCGGGTTAATAATTAGAACTGTGGTAGAAGAGTCTTTGTGTTATTAACATAGGAATATAGTTAATCTCTTAGGTAGCCATTTATTGAGATTTGTGCTTAATGTTGTGTTCTAGAATTAATTGCATAGGAATATATAGTAATTGATTCTAGGGTATTAGAATCGTAATACACGCGGAAGCGGGTTATGATTATTTTAGCATCTCATGTTAATAATCCGGGTTAATTGCTTGCATAATTGAAGGAATTGGGTGAAATAATAATCACATAGGGGGAGAATAAAATCATAGGCTTGTTTACTCTGATAAATCTTCGTGTTTAATTTGTTTTCTTGCTTTGTCGTTTTAATTTGCTTTTTAATTTAATTTAATTTAGTTAATTCTCTCTAAAATTTTACTGTGTAGGGTGGGCTTGATAATAATTGGTAGAATTTAGAGTTTAGGATATTAGATAATTAAATATTCTCTGTGGGTTCAATATCCGGACTTTTGGTCCACTATATTACTTGTACGATACGTGCACTTGCGTGTAGGTTTTCGGCCAACAGTCGTAGACATCTCCAGAAACCCATAGGAAACTTTAGTAATCCGTAGTCACCTATAGACATCTTGAAACCCTAACTCCTCCTACAAACCTTAGCCGCCAGACCCATAGACATCCAAATCGAATTTTTTTTAATTTTCCCCACCAAACCCTAGATTCGCTCCTCCACCACCACCATCCACCACCATCTACCACCACCACCATCACCGAGCGCCGCCATCACGCCATCATCCATGCCCAACATCGTCGCCGCGCCTTCCACCATATATCTGACCTTAAACCACCATAGCCACCGTCTCCTTGCCTCTACAACCATCCGTTTATTGCCGCCATCTCCACCGCCATAACCACCGCTCCTCTCAATAGTGGATTGGAGTGGTGGAGAACGAAAGAGACAGAGAGATATTGATATCGAAAAATAGAGAAATAAACATTGAGAGAGAGAGAAATATACAGAGAAAGATTGTCGAGAGAGAGAGAGAGAGAGAGAGAGAGAGAGAGAGAGAGAGAGAGAGAGAGAGAGAGAGAGAGAGAGAGAGAGAGAGAGAGAGAGAGAGAGAGCGCGAGATGCGAGAGAGGGAACGAGATTGAGAGGGAGAATAGAAAAAAGAAAGAAAAAAATCTGAGAGAAACAAGGGAGAATAGAAAAAAGAAAAAAAATCTGAGAGAAACGTGACTTTAGAATTTATGGATTTAGGTCAAGGGTAAATTAGGGATAAAAGAAAAATTGAGGACGTGGCTTATATTTATTTTTCTAAAAAGTATTTAGTTCATAGAAAAATATTAAGGTTGTATTCCACATCTAATTATGTTTCTAACTAGGGACCTCTACCATATATATACTACCCCTAAAAAGAAATTGATTATGGGACCTTTGAATTAATAATATAATTAATCATGTCTTGACAAAAGAGAAATGCGATAAAAGTCTATCACCACACATTTTTCATTGTTGTATAGCAGACAACATAAAAGATTATAAAAATGCATTAAGGATATTTCTAAAGAACATATAATCATATATAAACGTATTATTAATTGCAACAATACTATATATAGTACTTATAGCAGTGTAATAATTCAAAGATTTATCCGCATGAAATCTTAGAATTTGACTGTATTCAGTTTTAACTTTTAATATTAATAATCGGCTTAATTCCACTTTGCACCCTTGAAATATGCCATTTTGGCACTTTGCACCCTCGAAACAAATTAATAGCACTTTGCACCCTCGAAACACAATAAATCATTCACAATGCACCCTGAATTGAATAATAAAGGCAATTTTATTTTTCATTGGTGTTTTTTTTTTTTCGGGGTGCAAAATAAAAAAAAAAATTGTTATTTTCTTGAACCCCCAACCTAATTTCGAGCGGACAAAGTGCGAAAAAATAAAAACTACACGGATTATTTAAAAAGCCTACATTTTCTTACAAAATAAAAAATAAAAAATAAGCTTTTATCACTAAATTATTCGATTGATGGAGCTTTTATGTAACTGTTTGAAAATATTAGGTGAAAATACTTGGAAGAAAATATGATTTTCAGATAACTTGATAACGAAATAGTTGAATGATTTTTTTTTCGTAAAATATTTGATTTTTGTTATAAAAAAAATTAATATATATATAAAATTTATTTTTATTTTTGAACTTTATAGTTTCAAAATGATTGATGAATAAAAAAAATATTTGAGATTTGGCATCCTAAAAAAAATACCACTAAAAATATTAAATTACATTTTTTAGCTTTAAAAATTCATTTGGGGTGCATTATGCATGATTTATTGTATTTCGAGGGTGCAAAGTGCTATTAATTTGTTTCGAGGGTGCAAAGTGCCAAAATGGTATATTTCAAGGGTGCAAAGTGGAATTAAGCCATTAATAATCCCAACTTTGACTTGATAGTTAAGCTCTAGAAATAGTCCAAGGAAGACTCAGTTGAAAATTTCTAACATTCATTCTCGAAGCTTGATTTTTCACCACTCGTATATACACAATAGAAAATAAATAAATAATAAAGAACTAGTAACAATTATAGTTGGATAATTGATAAAAAAAAAATTAAAATAAATAAATTATTTTCAATTTTGTTCTTATTAGCACTTCCCAACAAGTAAAATAACACACGCCATTTCCTCTTAAAATCCACATGTTCATATTCGTTTGCCTATTTAACACGCGTTTTTCATGTATATTTAGTTTCTCCCACGTGCTTTAATTTTCCCTCATGTCAAATAGTTACACAACTGCCCCCAAAAAAACGTAGCTGTCAATTAACTACACAACAAATCACATCAAATACAATATAAACCACATTCTAAATTTCTTTCCTCACAATCAATCTGGAATATTTTTTCTTTCTCTCTCTAAAAAAAATGTTGTCTCCGTTAATAACGGCGTTAGTTTGCATGTTCTTCTTCTTCTTCTTAATCTCCTCCGCCGTTTTCTTGGGTCTGTCAATCTTCAGACTGAAGCCGTACTGCAGCTGCGACACGTGTCAGAGTTTCCTCACTTCAAGCTGGTCGTTAAGGTACAACAATCTCTGCGACTGGTACACCCATCTCCTCTCACAATCCCCTACAGGTACAATCCACGTCCACGTGCTCAACAACATAATTACATCGAACCCGAAAAACGTGGAGCACGTGCTGAAAACGCGCTTCGACAACTACCCGAAGGGGAAACCGTTCTCCACCCTCCTCGGCGATCTACTCGGCCGGGGAATCTTCAACGTCGACGGCGATTTATGGAAGCTTCAACGGAAAATGGCAATCCTCGAGCTCGGCAGCATCTCCATCAGATCCTACGCCTTCGGCATCGTCTCGTCGGAGATCGAGTCCAGGCTTACGCCGCTGCTGACGTCATTTTCCGGCACCGACACCGCCGTCGATTTGCAGGATATTTTCCGGCGATTCTCGTTCGACAGTATATGCAGATTCTCGTTCGGAATGGATCCGGGTTGTTTGAACCTATCCTTACCCGTTTCCGAATTCGCTTACGCTTTCGATTTAGCTTCGAAACTCTCGGCGGAGAGGGCTATCACCACGCCGCCGCTTGTGTGGAAGCTGAAAAGATTCTTCAACGTCGGATCGGAGAAGCAGCTGAGAGAAGCCATTAAATCCATCCACGAGCTCGCCGACGGCGTGATCAGACATAAGAGAAACCAGGTTATTGCCGCCACCGCCGCCACCGCCGCCGCCGCCGACGACAACTTTTCACATGAAGATCTTCTGTCAAGATTCATGGGGACGATAAACGACGACGTTTTTCTCCGGGACATAGTGATCAGCTTTCTCCTCGCCGGCCGGGACACGGTGGCGTCGTCGCTAACCGGTTTCTTCCTGCTACTGGCGGAGAACCCGGGAGCAGTCGAATCGATCCGGGAAGAATCGGACCGGGTCATGGGTCGAGAAAACAAAGAACCGGTGACTTTTTCTCAGCTACGTGAAATGCAGTACCTGCAGGCGGCGGTGCACGAGAGCATGCGGCTCCTGCCGCCGGTGCAGTTCGACTCGAAATTCTGCGACGAAGACGATTATCTCGCCGACGGAACATTCGTCGCTAAAGGGACGAGGGTTACGTACCACCCGTACGCGATGGGGAGGATGGAGAAAATATGGGGCGGCGATTGTCTCGAATTCAAGCCGGAGAGATGGCTTAATGAGAACGGGCTTTTTAAGCAGGAGAACCCGTTTAAGTATCCGGTTTTTCAGGCGGGTCCTCGGGTTTGTTTGGGTATGGAAATGGCGGTCGTTGAGATGAAGACTGTTGCTTTGTCTTTGATCCGGCGGTTTGATTTCCGGGTCGCTGATCCGGGTCGGGCTCCTAAGTTTGTGCCCGGTTTGACCGCCACTGTTCGAGGTGGTTTGCCGGTTTTTATCCGAGATAGAAAATGTTGATTAATTTACATGTATTTTAAGCACAAATTACTTTTAATTTGTAAGTGAATATTTAAGATAGTTTTGGTCCAATTGAAAAAATGTGAGTATTATTATTTTTAATATTGAATATATACATAGTTGACTGAAGTAGTAAATTGACAACTTATATAACAAAGAAAATTCATGGCTGACAAGGTTGACGGGTGGTGACAAATTTTATTTATTTAAACTAAACTCAACTCAACTCAGTAATGAATTATATATTTAGGTGCATCTGTAAATTAAATTTAGAATTAATTATATGGGTGAGGTAGGTGTATTCACTCCAGATTCCTTTTCAACACATATAAATTTGAGTTAGTGATTGATCCAGATTGTAATACGGCCCGAAGAGACGAGGCCCGCTACAAAGCAACCCAAGCTCTTGTCGATCTATCCGAGCAGAAGGGAGGCGCTGCCGAGGACCGAGCATGCATACGGTCCTTGGGGAGGTCCCACGATAGGACTGAGGAGGCAAACGGTCTTCTATAGGAGGGAGTTGAGTTTCTTATTTATACGGTCATTTCGTCACTAAAATGCCACTGACCGGTTGTCAGCGACGCCTTGTCATACCAATAAACGCGTTTCTAATTACCGGACCTGACTTTCAGCTCCGTACATTCGTGGCACGCTCGACAACTAGTCTACGGGTTTCCCCTTTCGGCCCATTGGGCCAAGATGCTCGTCTCTATGGGCTTTAATAATTTTGTTGGGCTGCCATGGCTTATTGGACCAGGCCCTAAATCCTGTTTTTCGGCCTACATCGAATCAATGATTATTTGACAACATTGTTATTTTTTACTTTATTTTTTAATTTCATTAAGTAGTATGTTATGTATGATGATTATTTTAATTAAAGATTGGTGTTACATTAGACAAATGATTACTTGTTATTTTATTATTAAAGGTTAAACGGATAATAATGGGAAATTTACAGTTTTCATCCCTCAAGTTTACAACTTCATATTTGGTCCCCTATATGTTCACAAAAAAATACATTTGGTTCCCTCATGTTTTATTAATTTGACATTTTTTGTTATTTTCGTCAATTTACCGTTATTCCGTCAACTATGGTAGCGATGGGAATACATCTAATTCCGTTAGTTTTGACAGAAATTTGAGGAAATGACTAAAAGTGTTGAACTTTTGAAACATGAGACCAAATATGTTTTTTTATGAACATGAGGGGTCAAATGTGGAATAGATGCAAACTTAAGGGGTGAAAATTATATTTTTCCCGAAGATAATATATATTTCGAAGAATGTGAAAAGACAGAAATAGACCTTATCTAACGCCCCCAAAATTAAACCAATCTAAATATAACTGCCAAAAATAAACCCAAAATACACACACACACACACACACTCAGCAATGGCAGCTACTGCAATGTCAGTGCATCAATTGACTTCCAATTTGTACAATTCTCGGCCTTGCGGCGGTTTCCGGCGGTCGGAGAAAAGCCGAGTGGTACGGTGCTGCGAGTCGACTGTTGAAGTGGCGGAGAAGAAGAAAACAGTGGTGAAGAACGGGAACGATTCACTAGAGATATGCAGAGTGCTTAACGGGATGTGGCAAACCAGCGGCGGGTGGGGAAGAATCGACCGAGACGACGCCGTTCAGGCCATGCTCCGCTACGCCGACGCCGGTCTCTCCACCTTCGATATGGCTGACCACTGTACGTCAATTTACTCTTCTGCCCCTCCTCCTTTATTAGGGCAAAAATGTCATATTTCTATACGGTACAGAATAGAGGGATGAGAAGTTGCATATATATTATATAATAAGATAGGATAAATCATAAAACTATTTTCAGAAAATTTGGGCATTTTCTCTGTCTTCCAATGGCAGAAATCTTGATCAATTCGTGTAATCCATTTATTTTCAATTCAATCAGAAGAAGGGCAAATTGTAGTAGTGGAGTAATTGAGAGGAGGAAAGTGTTTACATTTACAAGGCCATTTGTAAGCTTGTTAACTGATGATAATAAGCAAAGGGTTGAAGTTAAGAATGGAAAAGATTCACTGGACATTTGCAGAGTGGTTAACGGAACGTGGCAGACTAGTGGTGGTTGGGGTAGAATCGATCGAGACAATGCCGTTGAGGCCATGCTTCGATATTCTGATGCTGGACTCAACACTTTCGATTTAGCTGATATATGTAAAACCACCCCCAAAATAACACTTTCGATTTATCTCATTGTTTACAATACTTTCGTGGTGGCGTAACTAGTTAAATCGTTAGAAAACTTATAGGGTTTTAAATATGAATTAGTGAATGAGTATTGTATATTGTATATTTATCGTTTATGGTCTTTGTGTTCCTTATTTAAATATTATCTGTTTTTAACAGATGGACCTGCAGAAGATCTTTACGGTATTTTTATAAATAAAGTACGTAGAGAGCGTCCGCCAGAGTACTTGGAAAACGTCAGGGGGTAAGTCCTTAATCGCGGGATTCTAGGCATTGATTTTGTGAATCTAAAAGAAAATGTGATGAGGTTTTTTGTGATGCTATGCAGTCTTACTAAATGGGTGCCGCCACCTGTCAAGATGACGAGTAGCTTTGTGCGTGATAGCATTAATGTTTCGCTAAAGAGAATGGATGTTCCTGCTTTAGACATGCTTCAGTTTCACTGGTAACGTGTACTCACTTCCTCTCTCTAATTTATGTTCTGCAAATTCAAAATAAAAGAAAATTTTAGTTTACATGCGGTACGTACCAAGTTTAAACGAGCTCTATATTTCTTGTCTGCATGTTAGTTTTCAATTCAGATCGAGCGCTGAAATAGAGACATGTTTTTCTTTTCTTTGTGCCTCAACTAGGTGGGACTATGCTAATACTGGCTACCTTGATGCTCTTAAACACCTTACGGATTTGAAAGAAGAAGGTGTGTCTGCATTCATTTGTGTACAACTTATAGTAATGGACTTCAAAGTTTTCTTGATTGGATTGGATTACTTCAGTAATTGACATGCAGGTAAGATAAAGACAGTCGCTTTGACTAACTTTGATACGCTGAGGTTGGAAAAGATACTGGAGAATGGGATTCCTGTAGTAAGTAACCAGGTAAGACAAAAAATAATTTTCTTGAGTGTCTTTTTCGGATCTTCATTTTGAGTTTTAGTGTGCTCAGGTAATGCTTTATTATCTTCTTCAGGTACAACATTCGATTGTTGATATGCGTCCCCAACAGAGGATTGCGAAGCTTTGCCAGCTCACATGGAGTTAAACTTATAACGTGCGTCTCTCTCTCTCTCTCTCTCTCTCTCTCTCTCTCTCTCTCTCTCTCTCTCTCTCTCTCTCTCTCTCACACACACACACACACACACATCATGATTTAT
>NW_012193236.1:135684-161666 GCF_000504015.1 Erythranthe guttata
TTATTTAAAGTGTCTTTATAGCCATAATTTTTTGTTTCTCACATCAAAATCAAATGTCGCTTCATAGAATTTTTTTGTCCAATTTTATCCTAACAATAGTAGTAATTTCATATTTTTTATTTATATTTTTCTAATTTTTTTTTTTTGATTCCCCTGATTATTTGAATTGGGTATTGTTAATTGTAGATGGGATTAAATTACATTTCACTAAGTACACATGTGATAATGTGTAAATTTACGGTTAACAATCACCCGAGATGTATATAATCGGGTGTAATTTCCTGGTTGGGGTTGTCCAAATTTGATTAACTTCATTGAGGAATATTCAACCTATATTTATATATATATATTTAGAAATGCATATTTAATATTATTTATAATTGAAAGTTTATATCAAATAATTAATCAAAGATTGGTGGGTTAAAATGTTTGATGAGTCAACACAAGTTCTTGAAAAGAGAGGTCCTTTTGGACCCAAAAAGATTTCAATATGCTCACCATTGCTTTCTTCTCAATTCTCAATCTTACACTATATGGATTCTGATTCCCCTGCATATATTTTAAATAAATTAATATATGTGAAATAATAAATTTTTTACAACTTAATAATGGTAATAATTCGATTCTCTGTTAATTGGCTAAGAATAGTAAATTCAGGAAGTCATGATCCAGATATGCAGCAGTGGGCCCCATTTTATCAACAATCGGTTTGTCTATAGCAATTGGCGACCACCTTTATTAGCATATGCTTATGAATTTAATTACGTATTAGAGGTATACCTTATTTTATATACTCCCAAATTAAATAAATATTTTGAAATTACTTGGCAAATTCTTGCTCCATTCCATTGGCTTATCCTCAAATCGGTATTAGCCCCACTATTATAAATAATAATAATAATAATAATAACAATCATCATAAAAAAAAAAAAAAACATGATTTGATTCGACACTAATTAGCACTAATTAAGTATTAGCCCTATTTCCTTTGTAAGAAATTTACAATTGAGGAAATATTACGAGCTTTATAGCTGGTCAATGTCTCAAGAATTTGTATCAATTATCATAGACAAAAGCAAAATATATACTGAAAATAGTCAAATATATACTTACTCTATTCTTTTTCCATATAAATTCAATCATTCGTCGTCAATATGCCTTGTTTTGCAATGGTGGAATCTCTTTGCAAGTGGCATTGCTCTCCCATACTTCGTGTCAACAGCTCTAACACAGATGAAACCTAAAAAAATATTTTTGTTAACAAACCGACATTAAAAATCCTGTTTTTTCTTCATCGAATACTCTTGGAATTCTTTTACGGTTGTTATAGATGAACAAGAGAAACCCTATGAACGCATTTTGATACTTACCTCTCCAAAACATATGTTGAAGTTCCTCCGTTGACAGGTCTATATTACAAAAAGAAAAAAAAAATGTTTATAATAGCATCAGATGTAAAATTTAATTTCATTCGAACATGTCAAAGTGTAAGAACATATTAGCACAAAAAAATCACCTCTACATATTGATGTTAATGATGTTCCACAATACAATAATCGTCTCCTTAGATTCCACAACAATTTTCTTGGAACAGCTATTGGATTTCGACTAGATTTATGATCAGCAAATACCTGCATGCAAAAGACCATCGAAGAATAAAAGTTAATTAATGATTTTAATTTGTTAAAAAAAAAATTAATAATAATAATCGTACCTCGATCGTCTGAAAGTATGTCCCATTGAGTGGAAAAGATCCTCTATTAAATGTTCGGCAAGGAATCTGAAAATACATTTGATTGAAGATATAAATCTCCCTGCAGTTTGTAGTACACGATAGAATATGTATAATCAAAAATAAAAAATAAAAAATAATGTTAAATTATTTTCACCATAATTGTTCCATGAACTATCGTGTCATTTTGGTTTTGTTGAGAGGATTCTCCTGCTATTAACTCCTCGCAGTTGGAATCTTGTCTCGACTCTTGGGAATAATTCAGAGTTTCATCTGAGAGAAATTACAAAAAACAACAAAATGAAAAATGTTCAAAATCGAATAATATCTAGACTCCCATGGGATTTTACCCTTGTAACAACATTTATTTCACAAATTAGTAAATTAACCTGATGCCCACATTGCAAACAAATAAGGAGAGGGTTCGTCAATTTCAACTTTCCTGAACTGTGAAAAAAACAAAAAAAGAAGTAGAATGAAATTTTTATGCATTAATATAATTTTTAAAAATTACGTAAATTTATATAATTAAAGAAAGAAAGTAGAAGGCTCACCCCTGACAAAAGAGGGTGTGTATCCGGAAGCTCAAACCTGTAATGAATCGTTATTAAAAAAATTTAAATAAAATCAAGACATTAACAAAAAAGATAATAAAAATCCTTACACGTGATGAACTGTCCTTAATCGCTTGACATCCTTAAGTTTGGGTACGGGAATGGATGCAAATTCAGGTCTTAAAATAACCAGTTCTCTTGACGTCTCATTGTCTTCACCAATGATACTTCTTACATTTCTAATGAATTCTTCGCTGTTAATTTTAATTGTAGGAATTTCAGATTCATCGGGTTCGCCAAAGTCTTCAATATCTCTCTCTAGAAATTCCGTAGAAGAAGAAGAGGCCTTTGGAGATTCTGGAAATTCTATAAATGGCTCAGAATTACAAGTATTATTATTTTTATTCCCGTCTGTGGAGAAATCACCGTCTAAATAGGAGATCTCTGGTTGACTTGTATTCATATTCGAGCTTCCTTGACTAGATGCAGTTAGATATTCATTTGTCACATTTTCCGCTCGAGAGCCATCAAGTCGAAACCTGGTACTGCATTAAAAAATATATATATATGTATACAATGATATTTATTTATTTTGAAATTGCATTTATAACATTAAAAGTTAGCAGATGATAAGAATACCTTGCAAACGCACTCGCAAAATGTCTGCAGTCTCCTCTCATTGGGCATGCATTACAATTCGGTTGTCTCTTCGTACAGAGTGCCTATTTCATTACAAAATATGAGAAAAGCTTGTCATAGATTCCATTTGTATTTTAAGGAAAAAAAAAAAAAAAACTGACCTTTCCACATACAATCAATTGACAATGGAGTTCGTATCTGCACAAGGTAAAATAATATTAAGCAATTTCACTACTATATTTATATATATATATATATATATACACAAGAAAAGAGCATGTTCGTAGATTTACAAGTCGGGTTGCGAGTAGTCACACAAACGTGGCCAAATGTAGTTTTGGACATCATCTAACGATGGGTACCTGCAGAAGAATAATTTAGATTATCTACCGTATATTTAATGACTTAAGTGACATTAATTAATTGTTTCCGATAAATACTTACTGATTCAGGTCGTGTATCAGAACATCTTTGGGTAGTCTCATCGGGACCCATCCAAGACGCACCAAAATGCGACAAACGTTCGTGTCGACCTACAACAAGGAGAGACATCCATAATATTGCCAATGAAGTTATACTATACATACATATACATACACCTATATATATGTGTTCAACAAATACTTACTGGGAATGCATGATGGTGAAGCGACAATAGCCTTACACACTCGACACTTTTCAATCCAAGTCCAGTTATACTCAATAAGTAATCCCTATAAAGTAATTTAATATTTAGATTCGATGTATTACACTTTAAAAAAAATATATAAAAAAATAAAAAAATAAAAACTTGGCTTTATCTTCAGGAGCATCTCTTAGCCACTCAAGGTCAATACTGCCATGATCTTTATAAATTCGATCAAGAAAATCCTGCAAAAAAAAAAAAATTGATATTTAAGACACAATAATGAAGAGACATCTTATGTTAACCTCCAAAAAAACAAAAGACTCGTTACTTTAATAATAAATAAACCTTGATTCTTGCAGCGAGTAAATTATTCATGCCCCGGTCCAGTATAGTTTTGGCCAGCTCTTCAACCGGTGCTTGTCTAACGGCTTCCCAGTTAACGGAATCAGCCTCATCTTTTGTTCGTTTTCTTGAATTACCGGCTAAAGTTTGTTTCCTCAATTCATCCCAATTGATTTCAGGTTTTTCTTTAGCTTTTCCCTTTTTCTTTCCCGGTGTAGATTCAGTTTGAAAGGAAGGTGTAGTTCCGATTCCATTTTCTTGATCAAATTCAACCCGATTTGAGGGGTCCGGTGAAGGGCAATTTTCAGACAATTTTTCAGATTTGTCAGAGTGTGGCACCTGACTGGTGGGGGGCGGTGAAGGGCAATTGTCCGTCATTGGAAATTCGTCGGATTTGACAGATGGCGGCACCTGATTTGTTGGGGGCGGTGAAGGGCAATTTTCCGTGATCGGAACTTCTTCAGATTTGTCAGAGGGTGGTTCGGGTGGTTCGGTTATTATCACTTGCGGAATATCATGACCACAATCACATGCCCCTTCACAGTCATTGTGCTCAGTCTCGGGTGCAGGTGGGAATCTTGCTTTGAGAGCCATAAAGGCGGAACTGCAAGCCGTAAAACAAACAAAAATAGTCAAACATTGAAATAAGAAAAAAGGTGGAGAGGCAATAATTTGGACAAAATACGAGTATTTTTCTTTTAATACCTGGAGAGATGATCACTGACATTTTGCGTAAGATAAACTCCGACCACTGAATCAACAACTGACCCTTTCCATTTGGAGAATCGCTTGTCACCTGAGAATTCGATATATTTCAAATCGTTAATCCAGAATTTCAAGAATTCGAACAATGAAAAAATACACTTGAATAAAAGGTTTAGCCCAAAAGCCAGTATTCGATCTAAAAATATAGAATGCATACCTTGAATAAGACGCATGCGGGCCATAAACGAGTCCACTCGCCCTCGGAATAGTGCTTTCTGCTCCCTCCAATATTTCGCCGTGACATCTTCGTCTTGCTGCTCAGTATCTTTTTCACCCTCACATTTTTCCACCAGCATAAACTCTGGATCGAGTTCAACCTTTGGCCACTGTTTGCGTTGTTTCTTGATTGGATTAAATTTTCCTTCGGAAGGAACAATCGCACCGTTGGCATTTTGATCTCTCACCACAATTTCATTACATCGGTCTTCGATATTCAGACACTCCATCCTCTCCGTAGCAAAATCAGCCAGAGCTTCTGCTAGTGCCTCATCTGAAGCTAGATCAAGAAGACGCATGAAAACACAATCCATCAGTTTTTCGTAAATCAATCTCGAACTAAAAAATATGAGTTTATTGCATTAAAAAACTCAGCAAACACCCACCCATGATACATTTTTAAGGGGGGATTTCGCTACATTTATAACACAAGGAGTTTTTTAGCAATTACGGAAAACATAGGGGATGCTAAATGCAATAAAGACAAAAGACAAATATAAAATTTGGGATTTGGACTCACGATTGTCGTTTTCCGAGACATTCTCTTCTTCATCACACGGGCCCTCAAAGTTTGGAGTGGCAATATCGGAAAACGATCGTGTTTCATTCGCACACTTAACTTCAGAGGTTTCACCATTCACAGGTGGATATGCTTCAACCTCAAGCATAACCTCGTCTGCAAGACATCTGTGAATGCTTTCATTACAAGAAAGCCCATAATCCTGAGGAATTTCCTCTCGTTGAGTCGAAATTTTATTACAAGAAACAACAACACAGTCCTTCAGAATTTCCTCTTTCTCAGTCGAATTTTTTGTTTCCAAATCTTGAATGACTTTATCCTGAATATCAACACAAGCTGCAAATTTGTCCACGTCGCGATCTCGGGTTCTAATACTAAAAGCTTTCAAAAGAAAAGCCTCCGATAGTTGGAGCTTAGAAATATCACTAACGAACGATGATAAGTCCAGCCGAGAAGTGGATTTATTGGATCTTTTCTTCTTCAAAGTAGCCTTCCATGTTAAATTCAAGGTGGGCCCTACTTTCTTTGATACTTTTCCCACGGATATCCATGCATTCGGGGATTTCCGCCTTTGTGTTAAAGATCGAGGTTTTCTCTTGAAATGTATTGCCATGTGGCACAAGCTCAGTGGCTCGTTCCCTGCTGCTGTTCTTCTCCGTTTTCGAGGGGGTGGAACTGTACCACCAACTATTCCAATGTACTTGTCGAACACGATTGCCCTTTTCCGCATCGTCCTCTTTTTCTTGAATACTTTCGGACAGTTGGGACCCGTCTTTCTACTGTTTTTCAAACACTCGTTTGGTCTGAATACTCTTCGGTAGACAATTATCGGAGAACTGAATCTGCTGCTAGACTGTTGCTTTGGCTCAGCCTCAG
Source organism: Erythranthe guttata (assembly GCF_000504015.1). Next base: position 141,957 of record NW_012193236.1, read on the forward strand.
GTTCGATTTGTATCCCGTCACAAACCGTAGGAATATTCTGACTCACAACGCAGTTTTGCACTTCGAAATCCAGTTTTTGCCTGCAAGAACCATTCCTTTTATACTCGCTGACTTCTTCGATACGAAGATCTTTCAATGGACTGGCTACAGGCTTGGGGATTTGTTTTTTCACTGGTTTAGGGCGCTTTGGAGTACGAGGTTTAGGGGTTAAAGGCTTCAACGGTTTAGTTTCGTCAAAGACTTTAGGTCTGTGTCGTTTTATTTTCGGTCTCTTTTGTGGCTTTTTGTTCGATTCCATGGCCTTTCTGCTCCTCTTTCTGGATGTTTGATTCATCGGCACACTTGAATCTTTTGTCAAGCCATTTTCTACAGCACAATGAAGGAAAAAAAAGAGAGAATTAGAAAATGTCATAAATATAATCAAAATTGACATCGATGAACTTCTACTCGTAGGTATGTGTCTAAAACCTTGTACATATGAAGTCAACTGACCAAGTGAAAACAGAATAAAGAACAAGTGAAGTCAGAACAACAAGGAAACAATCCTGCCTAAAAAGATGAAATTAGCTTTAATTAACATAGGCTTCTCTATATGGTTACTAGTTAATGATGCCCCAAGCATAGTAAGAAAAAACCACACACACACACACACACACACACACACACACACACACACACACACATATATATATATATATAGGCATACTCATATACTTTTGCTGCAGTATTAGTAAACAACTGCTTATAGTTTAAGGGCTCGTTCAGTTACCACTATAATGTTCTACTGACTCGTTCAGTTGACCAGAGACATACTCATATACTTACGCTGCAGTATTAGTAAACAACTACATATAGTTTAAGGGCTCGTTCAGTTACCACAATAACGTTCTACCAACACCTTCAGTTGACAAGATTCATACTTACTCAAATCCACTACAAATTTTAAAGTCCGCTATTAAATACAAGTACATTTAATTTAAAAAATGGACATATTCGTTAGTCAACGAATTAATTCAAATCTCATCTAATTCAACATGTTCCCAAGTTTTCTCTCTCACACACAGATCTCACACACATAGACTACAGTTAAACCTCTATAAATTAAAATTCTATTAATTTAGCGAAATATTAATTTAGCGAAATATTAATATATCGGAATATTAATTAGCATGTTGTCTTCGAGTAGGGACCGAAAAAAATTATTATTTAAATGAGATTATTAATTTATCAAGTTTCTACTATAGCACGAATTGTACCTGAAATCCCACCGATTATGGCCTCTGGTTTTCCAAGTAACCCCGGCGACTGAAAACCGCCGGCGCAGCCTGGATTTCCATCAACAACGAAACCAACTTTTCCGGAAGCAATTTCTCCACAATCCTCACCAATTTTTGCACAATCCAGTGCCCTAATTTCCAGCACAGAACCATCGGAATTCCGTACAGCTCCCTGGTCTCCCCCGGAGCAGGTTCCGGCGGAAACCCCAAATTCACGACCAAAATCGACGTGATTTAAGACCTTATCAGCCGAGCTGGTAGTAGCTTCGCATCTCGCCGGAGCAGATTTCGGCGGCGTTAACGGCACCCAAGCACCGTCTTCCTTCAACTCTCCGGACATTGCGCGCCGTTCAAGGTTCTATTGAAACTTCAAAAAAGCGAAAAATTCGTTCAGCTTTAAGAAAGAGAGAACCAAAACGAGAATCAAACTGAAGATAAACACAACGTCTAGAGAAATACTTGCAGAAGAAGTCATCACTCAATTGAAAAACACACGCACGCACGCACACAGAGTGGGAGAGAGAGAGAAAACACACAATTTTCGACGGCCGAAAAGAAGAAATTTTTACCTTTGGTAACAAATTAAACAAATTTATTTGTCGCAGGGAAAAGGAATAGTGAAAAAAGAAATAAATAAATAAATCGACTATGTTATTTTAATTGAATTTCAGTAAGAGGAAGTTTATTATTATGGGATTCTAGTATTTTTGTTGGAATGAATCTCTATTGAATTTGGGTTATCAATTATCATACAACTACATGTTTAATTGTTGGGATATTTAATATTTTTATTTATGTATCAATTTATTACGTGTACAATAATGTATTTATGAATGGGGCTTATATAGAGGTGACAACTTTCGGCCCATAACTGTTCGTTTGTAAGGTTTTGGGCCCATAGATGATTTTTATGATTGGGCCTAAGTTTAATTTTTTTTTTACCACTCAACTCTTTAATATGTCCAAGTCAATTAAAGTCCGGTTAAAAGTCAACTATCTCGATCTTGACCGTTCAGATTGCTTCATGTATAATTGCAACTGGATGGTGTAAAATTTAGAGCAAATAGGTTGAATCCCACTTCAAATCGTGAGTCTCAATCCAGATGCACAAATCAAGACCTAATCGAACTTGAATCACATTTAAACGCACAAGATAAAATTGAAGATTTTCGTTCAAATCCATTGAAATGACGATACTATCCTTGGAAAATGCAAGTGACACATCCTTCAAATTTCGGTGAAAATGGCAAGTTTCAGTCATCGTGCAAACATATAATCAAGTTATGCAAAAATGTCAAAAAAAAATGTTTGAGGATGACGTGCAAATTAGCTTATAATCTCGGCCTCTCGGGGGCAACTTATTCTTTACTCCATAAGGCATGTATCGAATAGAGCATGAAACAGTTGGACGACCATTTTTTTTCTCGATTCTTTCGTTAAAAAGTAAAAATATCTATTTTACCTTGTACTTGGAGTTGTTATGGTGCATGCTTGTAGCCGATGCTTATGTTGCGAGTATGTCGGAGAAGATATTGTGAAAGTGTAACTTTACAATTATAACCTTGAGACTAGAGAGTGTTTTGTTAGAAATCTTATATATAAAAGAAAGAAACGCTGGGCAATCCTAAAAAACCCTAATGGTATTTCTGTAATTATTTATTTTTAATATTTTTTTCTCTACTAATTTCTAACTATAATTTTTAACAATTATTAGTCTCCTATTTTTCATCAATATATCTCAAATCGTAACATATAAAGCTAGAAATTCGATTTGTTAAATTTAGTCTATTTATTTTGATTATAAATCTTAATATGTAAGATTTAAAAAAACTAATGTTATATAAAATATGAATAATACTACATTTTTTTAATTTTACTATATTAGTGTACTATATTTTCTTATTACGTATTAAATTGATTATTTTTTTTTCACTATTTAAATAATATCCCGTACATCGCATGGGGAAAAATGCTAGTTTGTATTATGAAAATTAAAATTTGTAAAACCCTTTAAAAAAAATTGGGGGAAAAGAGGGAAATTAGGTACAACTAGTCAGAGCGTATGATACTTTGGTACAACCCCTCAATGCAGTAGTACTACCATTCTTCGATAACTTCAATACTGAAATAGACACAAAAACCCACAGCCAAATTTCTCACTCTCCCTCACCTTATCTTCTTCCTCCCTCCGCCCTTCCTCTGAATTTTTCACACACAAACACACACTGAAATCCAACCAACAATGCCGGCCCCAACTCCGGTAGAAGGAGCCCAACCAGAGGCCAAAACCCCCGGCGAAGATGACTCCGATTCCGAACGCACCCCCGTAGAAATCTCCTCCTCCTCCTCCGACTCCGACTTGGACTCCGACTCCGACGACGAAATCATAACCTACACCCGAGCCGACGGCACGAGCCAGCAAGTAATGGCCGGCGACTCCGACGGCGAGAACGTGCCGGAGGTCAACATCCGCCGCTTCACGAAGCTACTCAACTCGAAGCGGCTGCGCCGGGAGCAAGACGAGGAGGACAAGGACATCGAGTACCACGAGGACCTGTTCGATTTCCCGAGGGACCCGGAGGACTGGCGGGAGGAGGATCTGAGGGAGCTGTGGGGGGACGCTCCGATTGCCTCCACCAAGCAGGGGTGGGACCCACACACGGCGGACGAGGAGGATTTCGATATCGTCGACGAGGAGATTAGGGAGGGCCGGGACCCGCCCATTGCCCCGTTTTACGTGCCGTACAGGAAGCCTTATCCGGTGATTCCGGATAACCACTACGATATCTCGAACCCCAAGTCGGTTATTGAGGAGCTCGATAGGATTGAGGAGTTCATGGTTTGGGTTAGCTACATTTTCCCCGACGGCAGCTCGTGAGTGTTCGGAGTTCAATTTTTGTTCGCACTTTTTTTTTTTTGAATTTTGAATTTGTTGTGTGATTTGGTGGGGTGTTTCTTTAGCATTTGTTGCACATGTTTGCGTTCTTAGATTTATTTTAGTTTTATTTTTGGGGAAATATGTTTTGAGGATAGAATTTCGAAAGTAGTGTTTGTTTATATTTTGGGAGGAGATAAAATACTATGGACTTGTCTAAAGATGTCGGAAAAATGTATTTTAGAAGAAGAATTTGAAAGAAATGTAGTGATGTTTGATTGTTTCTAGTTACTCTAGCACTCAAATCATGTTTGGAAGAGACGCAAACATTTGAAATTGTTTTGGTAACTTTTATGAGAAGTTCGATAATCGATTATTAGTTTTTGGGAACAAAATGAAAACGTTACTACCGATGTTATGATTTAGGTGTGATTGTTGTGTATTAATGCTACATATTCCCGATTATATGTTCATTGATGAATTTTGATGTTTTTAAGGTACGAAGGCACTGTTTGGGATGATTTGGCTCATGGTAAAGGCGTTTACGTTGCCGAGCAAGGGCTGGTCAGGTTTGTGTGCAGAATTGAAGTTTTTGTGTTGATAATCCATGAATATCTCGTTTTTCCGTTTGTGCCGATATAATCACAAGTCCTCAAGGGTTAGTTGCTGCTTGATAGGTATGAAGGAGAATGGCTCCAAAACAACATGGAAGGTCACGGAGTTATTGAAGTGGATATTCCCACCCCAGAGCCTATTCCCGGTTCCAAGTACGTCTTTCACATCCATGCAAACTCGTTATTATATAATTCGTAGTTAGAAGTTAGAATAGAAACATATTGCGGAATATTCTATTTAGTTATCATATCCCTTTTGTTTTTTTTAATATAGGCTTGAAGCAAAGATGAGAGCCGAAGGGAAAATAATATCGAGAGATTTTATGTCACCTGAAGACAGGGAATGGCTAGAGAAGGATATTGAAGACAGTGTACGTTTAGCTGATGGAAATTATGAAATCCCTTTTTACGAAAATGACGAGTGGATCAAAGAATTTGGAGAGAAACCGTAAGTTTTTTTTATTAATTACTATTGCTATAGACGGTCCTTGTGAATACTTTATGATATTCAAGAGAAAACATCTGAATTACTACTATAAATAATAAGAAAACGTTCGATTCACATGAGAAGAATGGCTGCCCATTAGCTTAAGCTTATAATTGATTGTGCTTATGTGACTTTTTTGTGGTACTTTGATGCTAGGGAGAAAGGCCGATACCGATATGCTGGTGAATGGAAACATGGGAGAATGCACGGTTGTGGTGTATATGAAGTCAACGAGCGAACAACATTTGTAAGAACACGCTATTACTCTTGCTTTTCTCCCTTGCATTTAATCCCTCTGTAGTAAAAAAACTTGAAACACATTTGACGATAAAGAAACAAAATAGCCCTGATTCTACCCGTACATAACGATAATGAGAATGACAGTATCTTGCTTTTATGAAGTTAATGTATTTCTTTCATCTTCGTTTCGTAGTTTTTCTCAATGTAGCACCTTATATTAAGAGTTGTTATATGCTATCTCTCTTCCACCATGCGTCCGGTGTTGTTGACTAGTCAATCTAACTACAATTTAAGAATGTTAATTTTAAACAGATTGACTTGATAGTTGATACTTCGGCAAAACATAGTGTATATAGTTTGTTAATCTGATTGATGTTTGAGAAAAAAATAAAGGGCTTATAAAATTCTGATTTAGAGACAGATATTATACATAATATCGCAGATATTATACATCGTATTTCTTATGGAAGAGGAAAATACCTTCATGCACAATTTCAAACAATGAGAAGTAATGCATCGCGTTTTCTATTTATGTGAGCAGGGACGATTCTATTTTGGCGAACTTTTAGAAGATACTACTGGATGTGATGCAGAAGTCTCAGGGGTAAATTAAATAATCTCTCTCTCACACACACAAACACACACACACACACACACACACACACACACACACACACACACACACACACACACACACACACATCTAAAACTTTTTACTCGCTGAGATGAAGATAACTTATAGTATGTTACCTCAGATGCATGCAGGTATAGCAGAGGTGGCAGCTGCAAAGGCACGCATGTTTGTCAACAAGCCTGATGGAAGTAAGTAGCATTCCCGATTTACTGATATATTACTGAATATTACTCGTTTATATCTTAAAAGTCTTAATTGTTTTTATCATTGCATTTACAAAAATGGCAGTGTTTGCATGACAATGTTCGAAAAAAACCCTAACCTAATAGGGTCCTAGAATATAAGTTCACTGTAGGATAAATAAGCTGCTTGTTTAATTGTACTATGTGGAGATTTGTTTAAGCTGCTTCGACAAATCAGTGTTCTGATCTTTATAATTGCTCACTCGTGTAATAAGATTAGAATATACCCTCTCTCAATATTTAGTCGAGTATGATAATTTGGGATGATATGCAGCTGGTGGGATCCAAGAAATTATGTTATCTTAGAAACAATATTTTAAATAATTGATTTAATCTAATTTGTGATTTAAGCAGTGTAACATTGCATTTGGTGCCATTTTTCTTCTTTGATTAATTTGCAAAACAATTCTAAATCTGTGTAGTGGTGAGAGAAGATAGAGGTCCATACTCTGATCCTCAACATCCCTATTTATACGAGGAAGAGGATGTGTGGATGGCTCCAGGTTTCATCAATCAATTCTACGAGGTAACTCAGCATATAAAAACACGAGAAATGCAATCATAAATAGCATAAAAAAATTGTAATTTTTTTTTTCAGGTTCCAGATTATTGGAAAATGTACGTCCATGAGGTGGATGAAGAAAGACAGATGTGGTTGAACTCATTTTATAAAGCTCCGCTCAGGATACCCATGCCTGCTGAACTCGAATACTGGTGGTCCAAAGGTAATAACTTGTTCTTGATTTGCCTTTTTTTTTTTTTCTGCAAACTTGAAAAGTTAAATCAATGTTTCTTAAGCTTCCCAGACCCTTTTCTGCCTTTTCCTTTTCGAAATTTCTTAATTTAAATTACTTTTTTATTTTTATTTTCCGTCTGATAATGTATTCATGAATGTACATGTATGAGAAGGTTTCTTGATTAAATTTCCGTGGTTTTTCATTCAGAGGAAGAACCAGAATTTGTACTGATAAGCAAAGAACCGGAGCCAGATCCTGAAAATCCATCAAATCTTATATACACCGAAGACCCCCTTATCCTACACACTCCAACTGGAAGATTAATAAACTACATAGACGATGAAGAACATGGGGTCCGCTTATTCTGGCAGCCTCCGGTAAAGGAAGGCGAAGAAATCGATCCAGACAAGGCAGAGTTTCTCCCCCTTGGATTCGACGAGTTCTACGGTCGTGAAGTGGTTGAAGAGAGAGATAGTTTCTGGGTTCGTTTTATAACATCTGTTGAAAATAAATGCAAACCTATGCTCGCTGGAATAGAAAAATGGACCGAAGAGAAGAAGAAAGCTAGTGAGACGAAGTTGGAGGTTTTGAAAAAAGAAATGGACTTGGTGGACGCTGAGCTGGCGCTTAAGGATGCGATTGAGGATTTGGACGAGGAGTTGAAGAAGATGCAGGAGGAGGAAGAGAGTAAAATGGAGGGAGGGGTAGAAGAGGAAGCTGTTTCTACTGTGGGTCCCACAAAGGAGGTGGAGCAAATTACAGGCGAGGCTGAACAAGAGGAGGAAGAAGAGGAGGAAGAGGAAGATGATGATGATGGTGATGGTGCTGCTCCGTCTAGCTTTGGGTCAATTGAAGGGCGGAACTCGGTGAATAGTGAGACGAAGGGGGGTAAATTTGGAAAGTCTACATTTGCCGCGACTTCTCTGTCCTTTGGGAGTTCTACTAATCTCTTCTCGTTGGTAAGTTTCGAAGGGTCTTTAGTTTTTTATTGTGTTTTAATTTGGGGTTTTGTTGCATTTAGCACCCGTGCGTTTATTCTAATTGTCAAAAAAGTCCTCGTGTTTATATAAATAACAGCAAAATCCCCTCTATGATTCAATTTTATTAGCAAACTACCTCCTAATAATGTGCTGTTTAGGGGGTTGAGTGCTGAGAAAAATACATTATAGGGGTCTTTTTGCTAATATTTAAAAGATGAGGAGTCTTTTAACAATTAGGTAAAACACAATGGTACTAAATGCATGAAACTATTTTAATTCACAATCACACCATAAAAACATACACACACATAAAACACAAAATCACCTGTACAGAATACACCGGAAACATAAAACCATGCACATTTCACCTGCACACGAAGTTGATTTTCCAGTGTGCATTGGTATATGCGTGTGTGTTTTTTGGTGTGTGTTTTCGATTTTGCAAATGTATGTTTGAAGTACGTTTCGTTTGCCTTCCGAAAACTATTAGAACTCAAAAAGTCGTACATTCATCTCATTCATTTTTTCTCGACAGGTTCCACAAAAGGTGCAGAATTCATTTTCAAAGTGGAAGGAGGCGAAATTACCAAAACGGGCTTCTTCTTCTACTCCTATTCGTACACATCACCAGCTTCAGAGTACGCACGCCGTTAGCTTTCCTCGTTCAGTTGTTAAAAACTTGAACCTGAAATTAACGAGGCAAACACACCACCACCACCACGTCGAACAAAACCCGAAGCTGAGCTTGAGAAATCACTCGAAAAGGAAAGCTTCAATGGAAACGGAACGAGTTTTGGAGAATTTGAGTATATTATCATTACACACACCAATAACGCTATAGCCCCGTTTTTGTCTTTAATTATCGATTATTTTTGTAGTGTACCTGCAGCTGAATATACTGTGTTTGAGCTGTAGCTTGCCCCTTTTGTATTCAACGTATTTTTTAATATTTTTTTTTTTAATTTATATCGCCCCTGGCTGAGAGTTAGTTAATATGGAGTTGCATTTTTCGTGATATATTCGCGACAAAATGAAAATATATTTGGTAAACGAACGCATTGTTCTACAAATTCCATTCGATTTGTTTCGAGACAAACTATTAAATAATACATGCATGTGATGTGAACATATGTAGAATATATAGTAGTATTAGTATATCACGGCAAGTAATATATTATTATTTTCATATTCATTGTATCATCATCATACATAACGTGACACAAACTTTGAACTAGGTCCATCCAATTAGGAAGCTAATATTCATTAAGCAAAGCAACAGTTGTACAAGAGAATATTGCATTGCCTTCCGAAAAATAAGCTACATAAAACCTCGGTAAATTAATTTTCGGTAAATAAAAATATTTTCTGACAAGTATTGAAAATAGTCATAATTAATGATTTAATTCATAGTCAAAATAGTCGACTAGCTATGTGTGAGTAGCTATTGAATAAGTGAACCAATAATGGCTCAGAGAAGACCCAACTGTCTGAATACAATGTTCGTGTGGTGACATCATCATTGGGACACGTGTCATAGTCTGATGACGTTGCACAAACAAATAGCCGCCAAACTCATACCGGTCGTGGAATTACAGTCAACTAGTCCTCCCGCCTGAGTCCCACACCGATGACTCTTCTGTCTTTTTCTTGTAACAAGTGGCCATGCCAATTTACTTCTTTACCCTTTAGAAAACAATTAACTCCAACATCACTCAATTTCCAATAATGTACTTAAATTCAGTTAAACCAGTATTAAAATACATATGGTAATTTAATTTAACCACTTCTATTAACAGGGGCAGACCCATGAACAAATAGATCGAGTTAAATTTTCGGGTTCGTGGCTGCTCTCCAAAAAAAAAAAAAAAATTAGGTTCACGTACAAAATACTGTAAAAATAGGTTCATATTGATATTTTTTTTATTAAAATAGTATATATATTATAACCCCGCATTATATTTCAAGCATGCAAAATAAACAAAAATATTCTAATAATATTGTATTTAGCCCACCCTCAATTAAATACCTATAACTGTATTTAGCCCACCTTTATTTTATTAAGTAGCCTGCAGAAGATTAAATTTATGCAAAATAAAAATTAAAAAAAGTATTTTTATTTCTTCTTTACCTATTTTCTGATTTTGTCCAATTTTACGCAAAAAAAATTCCTAAATCATTTTATAGAAGGCTGCCCGAGCACCAAAAAATTTAAGTTGATCCGATAACATATTATTGGACTCGCCACCCGGACAACACCCTTACTCTTTGTGAGGTTCGCAGGTGACTAATAAGTCAACATAATTTAATAGTGGTAAATTAACATAATTTGGACAAATTTGAGCACTAGAAGGTAATATGTGAAATTTAATGTGGTTCAATCAATATGTATCACTTTCATCTAAACTATAAAGGGGCAGGGGCAAAGTTTAAATCAAGACCCGATTCATGTATTATAATTTATGAGTGGAATTTAAAACTAAAGCTAATTATATTTAAATAAAACAATCAAAATTATTATATTTTAAAATTACGAAATAGACATATAATATATCGAGTGTTTCGTAATTTCAAGATCACCCCCTCAATTTTTGGTATTTATTTACTCTAATTCTACGATATATATTATATTAAAAAGGCATTAAATAAATAATTTTAATTCTTAAATAATTAACAAAAAATATTATTTACTTGATTTGTTTTCTATTACACACCAAGGAAAGTCATCCCAAATAACGGAAACAGCCGATGTAGCTTCCAAGGTACATCTCTCTATAAAATCCCGCCGGATTAACTCATCAACTTCTCTCTCATGACTTTCTCTCTCTACAAATCTCAATTACGAAACCTAGATTCTACAATATATACATACAGATAGTTGTATATCTATATCTATATCCAATGCCGTCGCCGAAGATTCACCGGAAAGCTGGAGAGAAGAACAAGATCAAGGGGATGATGAGGAAGACGTTGTCGGAGAAGTCGTCTTCTTTTCACGGCAGAGATGACGGCGCGGTGGTGGCGGCGGAGATGATCCTGCGACGGCCGAGGACGGCGCCGGACTTATTCGCCGGTCGGAGGTCGGCGGAGGATGCGGTGGCGATTGGAGCACCCGCGAAGCTGACGAAGCTGCTGCTGAACGTGACTATACACAGATGCCTCGGGGCCGTGAGGGTGGTGGTGCCGCTTGAGGCGACGGTTGAGGACCTGATCGCGGCGGCGCTCCGCCAGTACGCGAAGGAGGCGCGGCTGCCGGTTATCCCTCCCGGCGGCGCCTCCGACTTCGACCTCCATTACTCACAGTTCAGCTTAGAAAGTAAGCCTCGATCCGATTACTTTCTTTAATTTTTATAATTTAATTTATTATTTTTGTACAAAAATCATAATTCATTTCAATAAATTACAATAATTTGATTGATTATTTTTTAATATTAAAAAAAGGCTAATTTTATTTATTGGTTAATAAACAGGTTTGGATAGAGATGAGAAGCTAAATGAGTTGGGATCAAGAAACTTTTTTTTGTACCCAAAGAAGGCAGCGGCGGAGGTGGTGGCGGCCACCGCTAGAGGCGGCGCGTCGACATCAAGATGTTCAGAAGAAGTTGATAGGGGTAGCATCAAGAAAGGCACATGGCTCAAATTCATGGACTTTTTACTGTAAACTACAGCCACAATTTGTGCCAATAATTCTTTTTTAATATCTGAATATTATGTAGATTGTAAAATTAAAATAGAAAATGAATATATAGAATGTCTTTTTCTTAGGAATATTCAAAGTTTGGCATATTTTCCAGCAAGACATAATTGTATAGAGTGGTCACACTGTTCTAGGAAAAATAAAGTATGGTTATTTTTGTCTTCTATTTCAAATTATGTATGGTTGAATTTTTCTATCGCAAAATTGAAAGAATTCAATGTCACAAAATTCGTGTAAATTAATATACAAAATATAAAAATAGGGATTTACACGTATAATTTAATAAAAGTTTGTGTAACAAAATATTTTGCGGCGGAAATTAAACAATTTAAGTTTTAAGTCATTATCTTTAAGTATATAATTTTTTGATGTGTTTTTACAAGCTAAAATTTTATTAAAACAATATCTAAAGAATACTAGCATAAGAATTTCTAAATCTATGGTATTTATTCTAGAACTCTAGAAGTACAAATTAGTATCCAATTATATTAAATACAAACAGACTCAATAAAAATACAACGAAATCAAGGTGTTGTAGAAGTTGTACGGTCATCCAAAACGCTATGCTCTCAACTCTCTTCAGAAACACGTGATAAGTGAAAATACAATATTGTATATATATATTTTTTTTTCAGAATAACGATCAACACTCGCTGAATTCGAACCACAGATCTACATATAATTACATACACTTATGTATTTGTGTGGTTAATGATTAGTATTTAATCAAATATAAGATATGAATCCACCCGATGTAAATAAACACGTGTAGCATCTAACCCGCATTTTATAAACTTTTTGCTTTCTACATAGACAAAACAAAGAGTATTTATTTTTCTTCGAGTATGTAATATGCTCACACGTTTTAAAAAAAGTTGATAAAATAGAAATATAAGAGCAAATAAACTATAAGAATGTTTATAATTCAATAAGTTAATCTAATCATATTACACGTGTAATTTAGGATGATAAAATCGTTTGAAATTCATCGAACAAGCCAAATAAACTTGGTATATTCCCATTGTGATTTGTTTGTGGGTGGTGACGTGGACATCTGTCCACTTTTATGCAGTATGATATTCGTCTTCGGGCCTGACCCACTATAAAAGCCCATATACTAACTAAGAGCCCAAACAAGCCCGAATGAAGCCCAACAAATCTTTTACACAAAAAAACATTTTGTGACAATTAAAATTTATTAAATAAAAGAGGTTCTAATTACAACTTGTTTTTTTTTTTGAGACCATACTAATTAATTACAACTTAACTCCTTAATACATATTATAATTATTTATTTATAAAATATTTATTTTACACAATGTATTTCTGAAGGTCTTTTCTTTTGTAAAAAGTATAATTAAAGGAAGGTGTATGCTAAACGAATTTTATTATTATTATTATTATTATCATTAATATTAAATAAAATCAAGGCCGCTTGATTACTCGATTGACTAATCAGATCAACGGTCCGAACCCCACGATCTACCTCTCCGATCCTTCTAACCGGACCTCCGCCTGGCTCTCTCCGCCGGCAGCTTATCGTGGCCGAGCCACCGTCCATCCATCCGCCGCCTCCGCCGCTTCCATTAGCTGTAATAATCATCTCTCGCGATCACTTCTGTAACCTTCTTTTCCTGCAGGTATTCATCACTTTATCTATTTGTGTATAACAATGATAATTTAGGCCTATTTAATTGAATTTCTGAAGCTGAATCGCGAATTCCGATTCAATTTTTACATAACCTATCTCCTGAAATTCATTGAAATTCCTGTAAATTTCATAATTCCTTTATCAAAATATACGTAAAGCGTTAGATTCAATTTGTTTTTCCGTTAGATGAAACCTTGTAAAGCGTTCACGATCCCAATCTATGTATCGTCTGTGTTAAGGTAAAATGGGTAAAATGCCAGATAAATGTGATCATTTTTTTTTAATTGTGAAGTCAAACCTAAATATACTACTAAGAATGCTCATACAAGAACACAGAGATGTACATACTTTTATGTATTCACTGTGTGTGTGTGTGTTTTCTGTGTGATAAGTTTCTTAGTTTCTAAAATAGTGTATATTCCCTGTTTTGTTTTCAGAAGATTTGTCGAAAAGAAAAGTCGAATATTTGATAATTGAAATAGGAGCGATGGTGTTAGTACTGGCATTGGGTGATTTACACATACCACACAGGGCTCCGGATTTGCCAGCCAAATTCAAGTCCATGCTTGTTCCTGGAAAGATCCAGCATGTCATTTGCACCGGCAACGTATCTATCAAAGTGAGTGCACATAGTCTCTGATTATTCTTTTCGTTCGGAAGGATTATGCGCTTGAGAATTCCATTCTTGTACTTTTGGAATAACTTATGTGCCTTGAAATTTGTTACGTTGATGCTGCGGATTTGTTTTATTTTTTTTTTTTAATTTCTTAGAGAGCATTTGAAACGGCAAACTTAGGGATTTCCACTTCATTAAATTATAGAAGGGCTAAATATTAGGATTATCAGCTGAACGCGTAGCAGAAGATAGCTGCATAGCTCGTTTTGAACCAAACGAATATTTGCTAATTCCAATAGGTGGATTGAGATAATAAAAAATCTCTATTGGTGAATAATTACTAAAGATAGGACTGGAGGGACCTTCTATGGGGTAGGTAACCTTGTGACTTGAGAAAAGGCCACGGAAATCTGTATTTGCCCTCAACAATTAATTCATGAGATGTAGAAGTTACTGATCAAACTGCCCTTTTGCCTGTTTTATACTCTCTTTGCATGTAGAGTCTTATCTTTATTGATTTCTTGATACTTGTGATGGTGTTTGTTACTTGTTAGTGAATTTAGATATTAGATTTTGAAGGAACGTAAATATCTGGTTTGTGCATTCATTTTTTGAATTCATGTTGAAAATTTACTAGTCACTACTCTACCCTCCACTGAGTGATCAACGGACATGTCAACAACCAAAATCTCCAATTTACAGCACTCATAATAAACAGTTTAGGCTGGAAAATCGATACAATAAGTGGGCTATAAAGTACATACGCTAATTCTATGCCTCCTAATTTACTATCCATAAACTACTACTATTGGTGTTTTCCGTATGATTGCCTGCCTATGTAGATGCACATGTTTGTTACCGTTGCTGCACGGACTAATCATCACGCAGTCAACTAGCACCAAAGTAAAACGTGAAATAAAGTGCTGCTTAGAATTTAGATAGTTAACCATCAGGTTTATGATTGAGCCCCAAAATCAAGAAAGGCATTTAATCTGAGAATGTTGAGATATTTGCAGGAAGTTCATGACTACTTGAAAACCGTTTGTTCAGACTTGCACATTACTCGAGGAGAATACGATGTGGATTCACGTTACCCCGAAACAAAGACATTAACAATTGGCCAATTTAAGCTCGGTATATGCCACGGCCATCAGGTTTGTTTCTCTTTTAATTGCTATAAAGATAATGCATTATCAAATAGAGCCGAAAAAAATTAGATAAATGGTTGTTCATTCTCTTGATGTAATCTTTCTATGAAGGTGATTCCATGGGGAGATCTCGACTCGCTGGCAATGCTACAGCGACAGCTGGACGTAGACATTCTCGTGACAGGTCACACACACCAGTTCACAGCGTACAAGCACGAGGCTGGGGTTGTGATAAACCCAGGGTCAGCGACGGGTGCCTTTAGCAGCATCACCTACGATGTCAACCCTAGCTTCGTTCTAATGGATATTGATGGTCTACGAGTTGTCGTTTATGTTTACGAACTCATTGATGGAGAGGTGAAGGTCGATAAAATCGATTTTAAGAAGACAACTACATCCTAACTGAAACCACAATGACTTCCTTTTTTTTTTTTTTTAGTTTTTTTTTCTTTACAAATTTCTGCCACAGTTGTCTAACTATTGGACCAAGTTTGTTATTTCGGAGGTGCTGAGTTGATTGATGGTTGAGTTTGATTGCTCGTAATTTGGTTTTAATTCTTTGCAATTACAATTTTTGTATTCTACTCATTTTGAAACGAGATGATTAAAGCTATAATTCAATTTTTCGAATTTGAGAACATGTTTATAATTAAATAAATGAAAATTGTAACCAATATCGATGCTCTTGTTATATTTATTTCAATTCATTTTATTAGAATATTTTAATTATTAAAAAAAATAAAAATGAAAATTCGCTTGCAAATATCACATTTTCCAATTATTTGTTTCAAGTCAATTTTTTTCATGACGTTTTTTAATACCCTTGTTGAAGAAATAAGCAATTATTTCAATTTACAAAAAAAAAAATTTGACAATTTTATTTATTTATTTATTTATTTATTATATACTAAAGAAATGGCTCGAAGCAGCCTGAGGGGACAAATTCCCAAAACCCCTGAATAAGTACTTTTAGAATTGCAATTTCAGCACGATGATCAAACGGGAATCTCAGCGAAGAACCCTAATTCTCAGATCGCAATAGAAATTCCATCACCACTGTACTCTCAACTCTCTCCTTCCGTCTCTTGAATAATCTTCGTCCTATTGCAGGTAAAATTCATTTTTGATTTTAGTATTTTTGTTTGAAATACTTGCGTGTCTGCTGCTAATTCAATTTCTGGAGCTTTACTCACAAATTTTGGTTCACTTTCATCGGAACCAACGTCTTGAATTTTTATGCGATCTCAGTATACAGCCTTCTCATTTTGCCTTGAGATTGGGCTAAATGATTAAAATTGCAGATCATGGGCCTAGGACTTGGTTTATTTGAAGTCAAATTGAATTGTACTACTAGAATTTGTTATTGATTGTGCACATTTTCACCAAAAAAATTTTGTGTGTGTGTGGGTGACAAGTTTCTTACTTGTATTCAGAAAAAAACTTTGATCGTTGAAAAAAGGAGGAATGGTGCTAGAATTTGTTATTGATTGTCCATCTTTTCACCAATTTGTGTGTGTTTCCTTTATGTGTGTGTGTGTGTGTGACAAGTTTTTTACTTGTATTCAGAAAAAAAAAAACTTTGATTATTTGAAAAAAGGAGGAATGGTGCTAGAATTTGTTATTGATTGTGCACATTTTCACCTATTTGTGTGTTTTCTTTATGTGTGTGTGTGTGACAAGTTTCTTACTTGTATTCAGAAAAAAAGTTCGATTATCGAAAAAGGAGGAATGGTGCTAGTACTAGCATTGGGTGATTTACACATACCGCACAGGGCGCCCGATCTGCCAGCCAAATTCAAGTCCATGCTTGTTCCGGGAAAAATCCAGCACGTCATTTGCACCGGCAATTTATGTATCAAAGTGAGTGTACATGGTGTATCCGATTATAATTTTTCGTTTCTTTTCCGGAAGGATTTTTGTGCTACTGTTATAATACTTAATTATTTGGCATGTTAGTCTGTACTTTGTGTCACTGTCCTAAAATCTTCGGGTTTTTTCCATGCTTTAAAATAACTTGGCTTAAGGAATATCCTAGAGATCATGGAGACTGGGAAGCTTAGATAAGAGGTCTTTATTGATAAACGGAGTAACTCGTGGTGTAATTGTTTCGTGTTTCGTTGAAACTTATGAAACTTAGATAATAGGTCTTTATAGATAAAGAGAGTGACTTGTGGTGGAATGATTTTGTGTTTCACTCTGAAACTCAGAAAAAGAATTGGGATAGTTAGCTAAACACTAAGCTGTGATGGCTACGTAACTCACGTGGAACCATGAGAATATTTGCTAATTTAAACGGGTAAATGGATCAAATTAAGTCATTTTGATTTATATGTTAAATTTTGTATAAATCCAGTAGATACTCGAATCTTTTTCGTCGGGATGAAAGAGTACTTCTCCACAAAGGAAGTTTATATGCACCTGACCGATGTTAGTCTAATATACAGATCCTTACAGATGAGCTACAAAGTAGATACGCGGAAATTAGTCGAGTGTCAAAGTTCTGATCCACTATTTACACTCTCGAAATATAATTTCGTGCTTTGATAGCTGAACATGTATTATCAAAATTTAGCACTAAAAACAAAATTAGTATATGTTTGTAGGACTCTCCTTTTGCTGTAATATGCCGTGTTAGAGAATTTCCTCCGATTCTTTCACTGAACATGGGAAATAATTAACTAGCACATTAAAAATGACTTGCAGGAGGTTCACGACTATTTGAAAACCCTTTGTCCAGATTTGCACATTACCCGAGGCGAATATGACGACGATGCACGTTACCCAGATACCAAAACCTTAACAATTGGTCAGTTCAAGCTTGGCATATGCCATGGTCATCAGGTCTGATTATCTAACCATACACGAGTGTTAGTTACACACACCCACATGTATGTGTGTGTGGTTATGCGTAAACTCTATGATTTAACGTGATTTTTTTTCCGGATAATCCATTGATGAAGGTGATTCCATGGGGAGACCTTGACTCGCTGGCAATGCTACAACGACAGCTGGACGTAGACATTCTCGTGACAGGCCACTCACACCAGTTCACAGCGTACAAGCACGAGGCTGGGGTTGTGATAAACCCAGGGTCAGCGACAGGTGCCTTTAGCAGCATAACTTACGATGTCAACCCGAGCTTTGTTCTAATGGATATTGATGGTCTTCGAGTTGTCGTCTATGTTTACGAACTCATTGATGGAGAGGTGAAGGTCGATAAAATCGATTTCAAGAAGACAACTAACTGAACTCACTGATAGAGAATGATGCTTCTGTTACATTTTTTTTTTCCTTTTTTTTTTTTCTTTTCTAAATTTGTTTGTAATTTTGGTTGTAGCTGTCCAGTTTATGAGGTTGAAGTACTTTTGTAACTAATAAAGTATTCCAGATTTTATTTCAATTTTATTTTTTAGCGCAAATTACGGTCCCCTGAGGTAAAGTCAAATTACGGAAAAAAAAAAAAAAAAAACCTCATCTTTGGATATGTACAACCACCCCTCAACTATATATTTTCTTATACGTCCATCCTTACAGTGACAAATTTACCTACTGAAAGATGAATTTTCTCATAAGATAAACATAGTCGAGAGGGTGGTTGTAATTACATGAACAAAATAGTTTTTTTTATAAATTTAATTTTACCTCATGGAGATGGCCGTACTTTGTCGATTGTTTATATCATGTATATTAGTCTTTTCTTACCTGACACCTATGATATGTCCGAACTAGATAATAAATAACTAAAATACGATTAATTTGTGATATTTCCTCTCGAATTTAATAAAACAATGAAATCTAACAGTAAAAAAAATTGTATTTTGTGCAAAACTAACATGTAAAACTCATTGAATTTTGTTTTGAAAATAAAATATATCAGCAATTTTTTTTTTTTTGAGTAAATCAGCAATTAAATTATATTCAAAAAAAGAAAAAAATAAATCAAGAATCAAAGTATTAAAGAAATTTCCTACCTTGTTACGAAGGCCCATACAATTCAAAAAAAGAAAGCCCAATATATATTATATTATATCGAAAAAGGCAAATAAAGAATGTCGTTTATAAAGAAGTGTTCCAAAATTTGATCTAAGTAATTTATTTATATTATACTTTTTAAACTTATTATGTTTTTTTAGTATTGCTGACTTTAAATATATTATGGTGATGATATATAACTTTTACTTTTGAAACTTATTATGTTTTTTAGTATTGTTGACTTTAATATATTATAGTGATGATATATAATTTTGGGTTATATAGTAAATTTTAGATTGAGATATTATGTATAAGATTCATACTCTTAGTTAGTGTTTGTTTGCAGCACTAGATGGGATAAAATTATTTTATCCCACATAAAAGAGTGTCTACTTTTGTTGGTACCTCTAATTCTCCCATCCCCAAGCTTGGCAACATTCTTGGTGTGGTTAAAATGCATAAAGAACTTTGAATTGTCTGTGAATTTATGAAATTTAATGTAGGTGTTATGAAGAATACACGATTCCATTTTGATTGTATTCA
>NW_012193236.1:161791-184376 GCF_000504015.1 Erythranthe guttata
GGGGCTCATTTTAATCAGTTTTTTTAGCAGTTTATTTACCATATAATTGGTCTGACTTTTAAACACGTGCATTCCTAAATAAATAGAGTATTAGTCTGCATTAATTTTATTCCAATCCGTGCATCGCACGGGTCAGATTACTAGTAACCCTTTAAATTAAGACGGTTCATATTGATAGACATAAGTATTGCTATGAAGTATGATGAGAGGAATAACAATATGCGTACACTTTTAGGGCAAATTACGGCCACCCTTGAGGCAAACTCAAATTACTAAAAAATCCATTTTGTTCGCAACTATGTATTGTTTTACGAAAACATCCATCATAGGTAAATTTGACGTTTTAAGGGTGAATCCGTAATTTACTCAATTTTTTATATCAAGTATATTAGTCGTTTCTTATTGACACCTTATCATATGTCCGAATTAGAATAATAACTAAAATATGATTAAAAAAATCAAATATTAAAAAAGAATAATTGAATTTTCTTTTGAAAATAAAATTCACGAGTAATTAATATCCAAACAAAGAAATAAATAAATCAGAATCAAAGTATTAAAGAAGTTACCTACCTTGTTACGAAGGCCCATACAATTCAAAAAAAGAAAGCCCAATATATATTATATTATATCGAAAAAGGCAAAAATAAATTAAATAAATAAATAAATAAATAATAATTCCTTAATGAAAACCCTAGCCGAGCGGAGGAATAAACCCGTTTGTCGACTCCCCATCTTCTTATATAAACCCTTCTTAAACCCTAACTCATTTCACGCCTCTTTCAAAATTTGAATCCATTTCGCCATCCACACACCCAGCTACCGAAGAAGAAATGGAGTTTTGGGGTACGCTTCTCTTTTCCTTTAATTATTTCTATTTTATCAGCGAATCAATAATCATATACCTTATGTTTAATTCGATGAATTCGAGAATTATTTCAATTTAAAAATTTGTTCTGTATTGAAAATTTGTGTGCTTCGATTGTAAGATGGTGCTCTGTTCATATGTTTCTGCGTTTATCGTTTTTTTTTTGTATATAAAAATTATATTTTTTATTTCAATTATTTCATGGTTGTGTGGCTGCCTGGAAATTGATTTTTTTATTTTTTATTTTATTTTGTGGGTTAAGATGCTGTGTTGAATGATAGGAGTACTTGGAAAAATAATTGTTAATAAATTGTAGGTAATATTTTGTCATGTGTTCTTATTTCAACTGTTGTTTTTTGTTGCAATTCAATTAGGCGTCGAAGTCAAAGCTGGACAAACTCTCAAAATTCATCCCGAAGAAGGAAAACTGATTCACATTTCACAGGTAAGAGTTGTTGATTTTTTTGGTTAAATTGTATCGCTGAAATTTTAATTAGGGCTTTGATTAATTTATGAACTGTTTTTACAGGCAGCATTGGGTGAGGTGAAGGATGTGAAAGGAGCCAAGAATGTGCCGCTTCGTTTGAGAATCGATCTCAAAAATTTCATAATCGGAAGTCTTGCTGCAGAGGATCGAACTCAGTTGATGTTTGATTTGGTGTTCGAAAAGGATTTCGAACTCTCCCATGATTGGAAAAACGGGAGCGTCTTCTTTATTGGATACATTGCTGATGATCCCACTGACGGTACATATATACACATATAATATACGGAATAAATTATTTAACTTAATTGCTGATACATATATTCCATTCTTGATTATTTATAAGGTGATGAGTTTTCCGATGAAGACGATGAAGAGGAGGAGGAGCATGAGCATGTGCACACCGGTAAATGCGAAACACCAACCCGTGTTTTTTTTTTTTGAAATTTGAAATTAATGTAAACATAAAGTATAAGGGTTGTTTTTGTAATTAATTTTAGGTAAATGTGACCACAAGCCTGCCGAAGTGAAGGCCAAGAAAGAAGCTCCGGCGAAGCCTGTACTGACTAAGTTAGAATCCGATTCTGATGATGATGAAATCGACAGTGATGATTCCGATGAAGAAATGGCTGTGTTGGGTGAAGATGATGTCAGCGACTTATCTGGCGATGTATGTCATAATAATCTTTTATATGTATATGTATATATATATATATATATATATATATATATATATATATATATATATATATATTTCTGAGCAATTGTTTTTATTTGTAATTTATAATGTCTTTATTAATCAATGTGATTTTTCAGGATTCTGAGGATGGGAGCTCTTCCGAAGAGGAAGAGTTACCTAAGGTAAGGATTTTAGTTATTTATATTTATATTTATTTTTATCAAATGTTGATTCGAATCTTTATGTGGCAAAATCTTATGTTTCTATATTGTAATTTAGGGTAAGCAGGCTAAGAAAAGACCAGCTGAACCTGCACAGCAAATTCCTGCTCCAGCAAAGAAAGCTAAAGCAGCTACTCCCGACAACAAGCAAGGTTTTGATTATAATATTATATAACTCCCCCCGTTTTTCAAGTTATCCGTCGTAAATTTTTCTTTGCTCTATTTTACCTGTCTCAATTCCAATGATTCTTTAATTATTATTATTTTATCAATTTTGCCCTTGTTACTATTAATAAGCTCGAGACAACTTGTGAAAATAAATTCAACGAGAAGGGTATTTTAGTCACATTATATGATTTTTTTTGGGGGACAATCCATGCATATTTATTAGTTGTTTAATGGTGGGATTATTTTCTTTTTGTTGTGTGTGTGTGTGTGTGAGTAATGTTATTGATTTGATTTATTTCATCATGAATTTTCGGCTAAGTAATATCTTGTTGTAGGTAACAAGAAGGGCCAAAATGCTACTCCACCTTCAAAAGCAGCTGCTGGAAAAATGCCAGCTGGCAACAACAAGTCGAACGAGAAGTCCCCTAAATCTGCTGGACAATCCGCAAACAAGTCGGGGAAGAAGTATGTTCATTCTTTGTTGGTCTTTTTTATTTTTTTATTTTATGCATTCTGCACCCTCGTGCATACTCTAACTGCTAAAGCAGCCCTAGTATTTAATTTACTATGCTGACATTTTTTTTTTGTGTTTCAGAAACTTCCCCTCTGGGAAGGCTCAGGTCTCACACTCCAAGGGTAAGCATGGAGGCAAATGAAGTTCCGACGGGTGATCGGGGAATTTCGGAAGCAATTTTGATTGATAATATTATTGCATTATAAAATTATTATATATATAGCCTTTGAAGAGTGTTATCTTAATCGTAGCGGATTTTGTAGCGGGGATGGGGAGTCTCGTAATCCTTGTTTCTATTTCGGCAAGTTTCACTCTGAATTTTAATTATTGTTTTCATGGATTTTAGATTTAATTTTATTAAAATCATTGAGTTGCAATGAATTGTTGTCGCTTGTTTTCATGTTATGCTTCTCCTTGAATCTAAATTTGACTTTAGATAGATATATCGTCCTTCTTTATGGCAATTTGCGTCTAACCTCTCAGGTAATGTCAAATTATGAAATTATCCCTTATGTTTGAGTGATTACAAACACCTCCTTTAATTATGCGTTGTATTATGTGTTCATCTTTACAGTTAAATTTACCTTCTGGTTCAATGAGTGTTTTTGCAAAAAAAAAAAAAAAATCATAATTGATGGATAGTTGTAACTACGCAAATAAAGGGGATTTTTTCGTAATTTGCGTTTACAGCAAGAGGTGATCGTAAATCGTAGTTAACCCTTGTTTCCATTTTGTAACCAAAGCCAAAACAAATTATAATGAACCTTCTCACTCAAAATTCATATAGTTATCTTATTACATTAAAAGAAAAATCTTTAAAACACACACACACACACACACAGCTTTCAGACAACTACATGACTACAAAAAGAAGAAACACTTGTTTATCTAACCCTAATAATATATATGGTTCTTTCAACCTTTTTATCCTGACTGTATAAAATGCTAACGACGTTTGCTTTCTGATCAAATCCCTTCGAATTTCTGTTGTACACGTGTGTACATTTTCTCGTATAAGTTTAGAAAAAAAAATTAAAATATTTAATTATATAATCTTCATCTTCATCTTCTACTAGCTAGGGACAAAGGTGCCAACGTAGCCAAATCCGGCAATAGTGAAGGTGATGGTTTGAAGGAATAAGTATATGAAATAATTGTTCTTCCAGTACAAGAAATCGTAGCATCCGCATACGAAAAGAAATGCCGCAAATCCGAGCTCGTGTACCGAAACCCTTTATTAAAAAAAACAAAATAATAATTAAAAAAATTCCAAAATTAATTGGAAGTAAAAATAAAATGTTGTAAGATAATTGTACCTGTCACCAAGAAACTTAAAAATGGATTTCTTGAATCCGATTGATTTGTTGTTTGATTTGTTCTTAACACCATCTCCGAGTTTTTCGGTGACTACCCATTCGTTCACTCTCTTGGCCTCGAACAAACCAATCAACGTAGCTTTTGTCCGGTGGAATGACATAACGTTCTCGAAAAGTACCCAATAGAACAACAAATGAAATGACCTGCAAAAAACAAATACAAAATTCGTGTGATCGAAAACGAAAACGGAACTAGCGATCATTTTATATATATAAAAAAATAACTAAAATAAATGAACAATGTATATGTATATATATATACCTTGGAGTTCCGACAGAATTGAGCATGGTTATAATGCAAGGAATATAAATGCTTCCCCATTTTGGAACGTATACTTCAGGCACAAGAATTGTCAACGGCAGAATTAAACAGTAAAAGAAGAAGGTGAAAAAATGGGCAATGATTTTTCGGACGAAGAAGAAGCTGTAGATCACGTAACACTTCTTGTATAGCGTAACTTTCTGTGGAAAACGTAAGAAAATTGTTTAGTTCTTATTTTCGATAAAAAAAATCACAAACTAAACAAATTTGTTTTCTTAACAAACCTTGTTTGTAGCAATGTCCATAACCATTTTCCGGAACAAATTTGCGGGCCCACACGACCACCGATGCTGCTGGAAACGGAATGCTTTGAAAGTACTAGGAAGTTCGCTTTTCACCTGTCCGAAATTAAAAATTGTAGTTTTGTCACAAATTTTATTTTCAATATATATGGCGGGGCTAGAAGCCAGAATCAGATCGGAATTAACATTTTTGAAGTAAACAACAAATCATGATTCCATCTAGAAAAAATTGTGATAATTTTTGCCTCAAAAAAAAGTAGCAATAGTGACAATATAGAGATTTATCACCAAATGACTAAATTAAATGGCAATATATTATATTAAATTGTTGAAGATTAAAAAAAAAAATTTGAAAAAAAAAAGAAAAGAAGAATGTACCTGGAGATCACCTAAGTAGAGAAATTTCCAGCCCTTAAGACCAGCCCTAACAGCAAGATCCATATCTTCTACTGTTGTTCTGTCTTTCCATCCTCCTGCCTCGTTTATCGCTCCTATTCTCCATATTCCTCCAGTTCCTAATTTTATTTAATTTGTTAATAACTCTTACTTTCTCTCTCACGCACACGCCACACACATTGTGCGTGTTCAAATTGATGAAACTTTACTCACCATTGAAGCCAAAGAATGCATGAGTTGCTGATCCCACTTCTTGCTCCACTTTAAAATGATAGTCCAATGACATTTCTTGCATCCTTGTCAACATACATTCATTTGAATTCACTGCAATATCATATCAATACTCTTTTTAATAAATTTATGCAATACATAAAGAAGAATAGGAAATAAAAATGGTCAATAAATTTGTATTTCGAGTTTTTGACCTCTTTTATATATTAATTTTAACTTATAAAAACAAGAATTGAAATTTATTATTTTCTAATAAATTTTTATTATTAAAAAAATTAATTGGTCGGGTAATTGTCAGCCAACCGTAAACTAAACCACCAACCCATATATATATATATATGGGTTGGTTAAAAAATAATCGATCATAAAAAGTTGGTCGATTGGCCCATAAAATAGACCCATGCCAAAGTTATAAAATGTGAAAATATTTTTATTTATTTGACACCTAAAATAATCTGCCACGTCACACTATAAGTTAAAGTTCGGTTTTACTACAAAACAAATTACGTTGTCGGTTGTGAAAACAGACACGTCGACACTAATTATAAACAAGATATAGACAGGTGCGCGGGTCCACCAAATGGTGTGTGCGGATACTGAGCAGAGAATAATACCACGTTCAATTACAAATCTACCCTCCACTACTACACAACAGTTTGTCTGATTCGAGACTGAAAGGACGAAAATGCCCCGTTATATCTGGCCTGAACAGTCTTATTTCTAGTTAAAGGTCAAGAAGAGTTTTGTCATTTCTAATTTTAACGACAACAAATGATAGGGATAGACGGTGTTCATTCATTAGTATTTATTAATCTGACGTGGAGATACACAATCACATTAATTAATTAATTTTTTATTTTTTTTTCTCTCATTCATCCTCGCCCAATAACTGTAAACCTAATTCAACGTGTATTAGACTCTAGTCCAATTAGGCCCAATTAATTTAATTAAAGTTTAATAAAGGGCAATAATTTATAATAATTTAATTACAAGGATTAAGTAGTCCTTAATCTTCGTAATTAGAAGTAACTAAAATAGTAATCAAACTTTGCTATATTAAATATGGAATTAATAATACCCATGCATTAGATTTGATTTGATTTTAATAGGGCCGTAATAGGCGGCGATTAATAGGAAAAGGGCGGGCTTAATGGGCCCGTGGGCCATGGCTTGGGCTCTAGTGTTTTTTGTGGGCCCCACTACAGCATCTATGACCTATATAGTAATAACACCACCGACAGTCTTGCATGCAGTAAAAATATATATATATTTTTTTTACATCTAACTATATTAAATATATTTTCGATGCTACACTCGATAAAATTTTATCAATATCTGTTATGCTCGCACGTATAAGCTATATCCAATAAAATGGCTTACCAAACCTCCAACGAGCTTGCACAAGGGCTATATCCGGGTTGTGGATCAAAAACGGAACGGCCCGTTTGAGAAAATCAGGTTCGGGTCGAAAATCAGCATCGAATATTACGACATACTCGCATTGTTTGATATAGTCGTGTTTAAGGCCTTCTTTAAGCGCACCGGCTTTATAACCACCTCTCGACTCCCTAATTTGGTACTTAATATTAACCCCTTTGCTTGCCCATCTCAAACACTCTCTCTCAACCATATCCTACAAATAAATTAAAACAATTAATTAAATATTAATTGGAATTCAAATATTAAAAAAAAATTATATATTAAATTGCAAAATAAACCATAACTAATTTATGACTTCTTTTAGCATTACTATAATTTGGAGGATTGAACCATAACTGCACGCTATAAAATGCAAAATTAACTATAATTAATTCATGGTTTGTTTAGTATTACCATAATTTGAAGGATTTTCAACTAATTAACATTCAACAATAATAGTAATGTTAGTAATTAGGTCAGATAACAAAAGTTTATTTCGGTTATATGTTATAATCGATAAAGTGAAGATCTACCGCTCGGCTCATCTACACGTACTAACGTCGATGTACGTACTTTTTGACGTGTATAAATGCATACGATATATATTTATTATTATTGTTCTATATATACAAACCGAAAAACAAATATATATATATATATATATATATATATATATATATATATATATATATATATATATATATATTTATTCATGAATTGAACACAATTGAGTAAATACCAAAATTGAATTTTAATGACCAGAATTTTTGAGTTTTACCTGTTATCTATCTATCTGTCAATTTATCTATCTTTCTATATATATATATATTATATATATAGATATAAAAAAATGTAAGTATACCTTGACGACAAAATCAGTGGAATCATCCAAAACTTGAATAACCAGCCTATCAGCAGGCCACGAAAGATTACACGCTGCACCAATTGAGATCTTATAAACCTGCAACAAACCCTCACCTTTTAATTTCTCTCTCTAAAACTCTCTCTCTCTCACACACACAATCACACGTGTTATCTGTGTGTGATAAGAAAAACAGCATAAAAAATCGAAAATAAAAAATAAAAATTGCAGAGACCTCTTTCTCATTGAACATGGGGATCTGAACAAGGACAATCGGGAAATTAGCTCCGGCGGCTTCCAAATCGTCGGCGTCTTCCTCCATCGGCTCCCATTTATACCTCTTCTCTGGTTTTCTCCAGAAGAGCTTCACCAGAACAATAACAACCCCCATGTAAAGCCTCTCCATGAACACCATTATCGACATCGCCAAGCAGATGTACACGCACACCGTCAGCACCGGAACTATCAACGGCGCTTTGATTAGCTCCCATAAAAGACCGATTTGCCCCGCTATCTCCGGCGTGTATCCCTGGAATGTTTCCGGTATGAAGCTCTTCGCCGAAACCTCTGCCATTGTGGAGAGGGAATTTGGGTTTTGAGCAGAGGAGAGAGAAAGCTGTAGAGAGAGAGAGTGAGTGAGTGAGTGAGTGAGTGAGAGTGAGAAATTGAAGAGATTTTTATAGTCAAAACTTTTAAGCCCGACTGTGACTTTTATAAGGATAATTATTAATAAAAGTAATTAAAAAATAAAATAAAATTAAGGTAAACTAATAAGTGGGAATTTGCATTCACACACCCTTAACTATGCCCATGTTGCAACCGCACCCTAAAATGTTTAAACATTTGACATTCATATCCACTAAACCCTAATCACTAGGAAATAAGTATGGGTATATCATAATTATTTAAATTATTGGCATTCAAAATCCTTTGACTATAATAGTTTGGCAGCCACCCCATTCAATCTTTTGTTTCTTGGCAAATTACGGCCAATCTCTTGAGATAATGTTAAAGTACGAAAAAATCTCTTATATTTGGGAAATTACGACTACCTCCTTAACTATGTACTTTCTTACGAAAAAACTCTCATTCAGTAGGTAAATTTGACGCCCTAAAGATGGACGTGTGAGACAATACACAGTTGATGGAGATGATTGTAATTACTCAAATATGAGGGTGGTTTCGTAATTTGACATTTCCTTAGGGGGTTGACCGTAATTTACCATTTTTGGATTATTATTTTTTTACAGAAATTTACATTTACCCTTATTTTTTTTAAAATAGTAAATAGTAAATACTATATCCAGGGTGAAAGTTGGAATGTTGAAATCCATATTAGGAAATACTTAACTGTTTTCAAATTTTGAATTTGTTTTAAGACAAGTATTGACCTTAAACGAGTTTTCAACGGTATTTTTAAAATCAAATATTGAGAATATTCACTATTTAAATGGAATGATTTAGATTTGGGTTGAGAATTTTGGAAAATAATTTCAAATGACTTCATATTAACTGGATTTATAAATCTATTACATTGATATTTAAAGTTAGCTAATGTATAAGAGACTTAAATTTGAAATCAATTCCAAAATGAATCCATCCATAAAAAGTTAATTAAACATTTTACTATAAATTAATACAATCGGAATTAATAAAATTGTATTACTTCAGCAAAATATTAAATTATCGAATTAATATTTTAATACATTTTTATCGAGTTGAGATCGAGAAAAATTATTATTTTGACGAAGTTATTAACCTATCGAGTTTTCCTATGATTAAACTAGGCGAAGTTTAAGTATATGGGTTTTTTTTTTTTTTTAAATATTATAAGTGAGCTAAAGTTCTTGCCCATTTATTTTTGGAAATCAAAACAAAATTGCTGGATTTCATCGATTGTTCGATTTTTATTTTTTTTGACTTAATTCATTAATCACTTCATCATAATTCCCATAATGTTGATTTTTTTTTATTTTTTTTTCAAGTTTCTTTTTATCACAATCACGATTATATATATTAAATTTTGATTTTCGATCCGACTTACTTTTCAAAAATAATTCCAAATATTTTGAAACAACATCTCTTGAAATTACATTCATAATCTCCATATTATTAATATTATAAACAAATAATTAAATATAATTTATGAATTATGCCAACTTGGTCAAAAAAATCTGATTGGGGAATATTCTAATTTCAATCTAATTCATTCGAATTCTACCCCTAAGTCAGCCGGAGGTGGATTCCATGGTTTTAGGTAAAATAGACCGAATTACCAATTCAAGAGGCTATATTTCATTTCAAGAACCAAAAAAAGAAAATGTAAAATGATTATTCATAAAAAAAAAATTGAAATTTAGGTGAAAAAAAAGTTGCAGATTAGCAAGATTCATGTGAGGAACAGCAAAGAAAGTTGTGATTCGACAAGTGTAACATGGCTGCCGACATTTACATCTAAGAGCTTGTTGTCTTTTTAAGGTTTTGTTTGGCTGATGTTTTCATAAATTAATTTTAGAAAATTAAATAAAGTAAAATAAAATATTTCATAGCTCCTTCAATTCAGTGATGCCAAAAGAGTAAATATATATATTTCATGGGCTAATTAGCAGAGACTTTTGTAATTAAATTCAAATTACGCCTAATGGGCCTTTTTTTTAACCACGTATATTACATGTGTAAAATCCATACATAAATCGCATCCTATTTAATGACGTCATCGGATCTAAAATGTAGAAAGGAAAAAGAAAAAATTAAATATAATACTAGATCTTTTTGTACTCTCTAAATGTAGCCCCTCTATTTTCTACTTTCTTAGTTTTGCCCACTTTTAGTCAAATGTAATTATAAACTAGTAGGCCTATTAAAGCAATGCAAGAAATTGGTGGATTTAAAGGGTGTTTGGCTAACCTTATAAGCTGTTAAACATAGTTTATGAGAAGTTCAAGAACTTATAAGTTATTTTAAAAATGTTTGTTAATTTTCAATTAAAGATCTTAAAAATTAAAAATAAGCCGTTAAAGAGCAAATCAGATTTTTTTTATTTTAAATACCTTTAATACCCCACCTTTTTATTTAAGATCGTTTAATGAGGAAAAATACTTTATAAGATTATTATCCAAATATTTTCAAAATTAATTCTAAAAATAAGACATAACAACTTTTCAATTTTTATCAGCTGTTTAGAATAAGTTCAGCCAAACGAGCCTTTAATTGATAGTATTAAAATTCCTCAAAAGTCTCTTTCTATTCCTACTACTTGTTTGAGAATTATAATAGAACTGATAGATAAATATTATAAAATATTGTCAAGTGTTTGGAATTTAGAGTAATAGAAGAAATTTCCTTCAAATGAACATAAAATTTCCTTAAATTCTGTCGGTGCAATCTTAATTAACGTTAATGCTAAGTTTAAGTTGACATTGGATGTTGAAGGTTTCACAGTGTTACCATATATGACATAGTTGATTTCATTTTGTCCCCGTATCTGGTGGAAAATGACTCAAAATATAATTAATAATATTCAATTTCGTCTCGATAATATAAACTGGTAATTACAATTATCATGCATATGGAACCGTAGTGAAATTTTTGGTAGAATTATTGTAATGGATTTTATAATACCGAAATTTCAATAACGATAGTGATTTAAGGGGTTTAATACGGTTACCCTACCGAACCACCCCTAACTATTAAATATACCGGTTGATCTTAACTCGGGAAGCAACTTGACTCAGTTGGTAGTTTAGCTATAGGGGAATATTCCATTTGGATATTATATCTAGTGGGATCATGGAACAAGTCACATATAGTCAAGTCGTAATTATTAATTTTAGGAATAGGTTCAGTGAGACAACATTTTAAATAAAAAATAATAATAATAAATTAATAATAATTATAATTAAAAAAAAAAAAAAGACAAGAAGCAGAAGCACTGTCCCTTATTGAAAGGAAATAAAATAAAAGAAGAATTGACCTGCAATATGCCACAAATTTTGCATGGATTGCTGGGGAATATGTGTTGAAAAATAAATTCAACACTCAAAATTCCACCTTAATATAGTTATATTAACTAACTATATCATAAAAAAACTTGTATTTATTAATTATATATATGATTTAAAGGAGACTTGCATTCATACAACCGTGAAATGCGGAAGATCTAGCTAAGGAATAAAGAATATAATTGTGTTATACTTACTACTTTGAATTGGGAATCTTTTGAATTTTTTTATGTTTCATTTTTTTTTATTAACTATAGTTAACTATTGACTTTCTCGTCTTTTAGAGGGTGTTTTGTAATTTCATAGTTGATGGTTAACGGTGCCATCGATGAAAGTTAACATTAGGGTTTAACTGATATAAAAAATTATATTAGAATGGGCCATAGTGATACAATCGAAAGTAGTAGGAAGAATAGTGTGAGTTAAATAGAGTTTAAGGGAGTTAAAGTGAAATTTGTTCTTAATACCATTTTTTTTTGTAGGGGGCTTGGGCTTGTTACTAATTATTATTGTAATTGTTCTAAAAAATACCCCTCCTATAAAAAGTTATTGGGCTTGGAGCAACCAATCACATTGGACCTTTGCTTGCTCAACTGCTTTCGGGCCAATAGGTTGGTATAAGATCTTAGAATTGAGTATTAACAGCTACAGTGTGATAATGTCAGCTTTTACGAACGTTTGTTGCTTGTGTGCACCAGACCCAGACTCACTATCCTAATGGACCGTTGAATCACCATAATTTACATCCTTCATAATACCGGACCAGGAGATCGGTCGGGGCGAGAGATTTCGACTTTTTCCGTACAATTTTTTCACGAGTTAATATTCGCATAAGAAAAACAAGGCAATAAATGTGGTTGCTCATTTATGTCACGTGACAGACATCTAGCATGCATGTTAATATGCAGGAAACAGCATACCATAGCACATGCCCTTCGCTAATTAACTGACAAAAATTAAACCATCATCAATTCATCGTACCCGCCAAAAATAATAATTCGATTTATCTTTCTAATAACATATATTTTTCTTTAATCGAGCTACATTTCTAGATATTTCTTCATACTCAAACCGGGCCAACGTGGGACGATTTCATAAGGGGGGTGGGCGAGAGTACGAAACACTAAACTACGGACACTTACGAAGGTTCAGGGGCAGTGTCCCCGAATAAGCAGCTATAAATAAGTAAAAAATCAATAAAATGACCATGATATAATTACTAAAACTTCTTAAATTTATATTTGTAATGATAAATATGGAGGGAAAAAAAATGAAAGGGGCAAAACTTATATTTAAAAAATAATCCGTGGAGCCCAAGTTACAAAATCAAATGTGCTCCACAATAATTAGTGTTCACTCTAAACAACAAAAAATATTAGTACTATCTTAATTTTTTGCCTGCGAAATATGACTAAGTATTATGACAAACAAAAATCCTAAAACTATGGATTAGTGTCAGCAAATCCTAATTAATTAGTCATGTCTTTAACTTAATTACTTCATAAGCTAACTATAATTAAGGATGCTTGATTAGCTAACATAAGAAATGGGGGCAGCAATCATAGTACCATAGTACCCAAATCCAGCAACTGTGAAGAAAATGGCTTGTGGGAATAGGTATATGTAATATTTGTCGTCTCCGTAAAACACACCGTATAATCCACACGCGTAAAGAAACGTCGCTATTCCCAGCTCCTGCAGTAGTATTCTGGTAAATTACGAAGAAAAAAAACCCGATAATTAGAGTGTATACAATATAGTTTCTAATAATTTCTTTAAATAAATTTAAATTAATTTACCGGTCTCTGAAAAGCTTAAATCTCGGAGGCTTCTTTGGTGCACATGATTCAACATTAGGTTTGTTTTTTAGGGCATCTCCGCGTTTTTCGGTGACGACCCATTCGTTAGCTCTCTTAGCCTCAAAGAGACCGATGAATATTCCCTTTGTTCGATGAAACGACATTATATTCTCGAACAGAACCCAAGGCACAGCCAGATGAGTAGACCTGCATTTTATTTTTATTTTTCCAAATTAATTATCATCCGAACAAAAATTGCTAAGAAAATAAAAGTCGAGAATGAAATTGAAATAGACCTTGGAGTAGCGACGAGAGTATTTATGGTGGCGATTACGAAGGTGGCTAAAATGGCACCCCATTTCGTAACATCAACTTCAGGCATCAAACTTACTAACGGCAGCACCACGCAGTAAAAGAAGAATGTGAACATCGTCCCGACGAGTTTTCGGATAAAGAAGAAGTTGTATATCATGTATAACTTTTTCCAGATCGAAACTTCCTGCATATATGCCCAAAAAAAATATTATTTAAAACACAAATTATATGTTATAACAATAATTTTCGTATCGAAATGAAATTTAAAAAAAAAAAAAAAAAACCTTGTTTTTCGCAATTTCGGTGGCCATTTTTCTGAATAGGTTGGCTGGACCGCAAGCCCACCTGTGCTGTTGAGAACGGTACGCTTTGAAAGTGCTCGGGAGTTCACTTTTAACCTGTCGAAAAACACCAAATTATATTCGATTTAACGGCTGAAAATAGGTATAAATTGAAATGAAAAAAAATAATAATGTACGTCGAGATCGCCTAGGAAAAGAAACTTCCAGCCTTTGAGTCCAGCTCGTACAGCAAGATCCATGTCTTCTACGGTGGTTCGATCTTTCCATCCTCCGGCCTCTTCTATTGCAGCAATTCTCCATATTCCACCACTTCCTAAATAAATAAAATAATTACAAATTCGCCTTAGATTACGAATCGGTTATGTAGTACAATTTCATTCAATTATGTGTCTAAGTTCTTATTCCAGCACTGGCTTAACTTTAAAACAATATAAGTTTAGTGCATTCGACACCCCCTATATTTTTTTTATTTGCAAAAAAACCCCTCATGTTATTATTCTATTTGCAAAAACCGCCAAACATTTTGTTTTCTATTTTAACAGACGACGCCTAAAAAATCACTATTTAGGTGGTTACGTGCTAAAAAAAATATGCGTAAGGGTTTTTTTTAGGAATTCGATACAACGCAGGGGTACTAAATGCAATAAACTCGAACAAATATCTTTAATCGGTTGAAAATTCGGAGTGATTACCGTTAAAGCTGAAGAATGCATGAATGGATGACCCCCCTTCTTGCTCAATCACAAACTGATAATCCAACGACATTTCTTGCATTCTCGTCAAGAAACACTCGTTTGCATTCACTGCAAATATATATATAATTCGTAAATCAAGAATATCAATTTGATTTCGATTCGATTAAAAAAACACAACAAACGAGGCTTACCGAATCTCCAACGGGCTTGTATAAGCCCGATTTCCGGGTTGTACGTAAAAAAGGGTATTGATCGTCTGAGAAAATCGGGCTCCGGCTGAAAATCTGCGTCGAAAATAGCGACGAACTCGCATTCTTTTACGTAATCGCGTTTTAGTCCTTCTTTAAGAGCTCCAGCTTTGTAACCTACTCTACCTTCCCTAACTTGGTATCTAATGTTAATCCCTTCACTTGACCATCTCATACATTCTTTCTCAATCATATCCTGCAATTTTTATATTATTAATTACATAATTAAATATTAAATATATTATATTAATAAAATAATTGTAGATTATTTTTTAATAAATTACCTTGATAGTAAGGTCAGTGGAATCATCTAATACTTGAACCACTAGCCTATCAGAAGGCCAAGACAGCCTACAAGCTGCTCCAATTGACATCTTATAAACCTAAATAAAATAATAAACACTTGTTTTTTTTATTCTCAGACAAACCCGCACGTGTGTGTGTGTTTTTTTGTTTGTTTGTGGTTGTGTAATGAAAATAAGGATAAATTACAGTTACACCCCTGAAGTATGCTAAAATAACTTTAAGATTCATGTGGTATTGAAAATTACAGCCACACTCCTGAAACAATTACCGGAACCAAGATTTCATGTCTTGGAGACCGAAATGCACTATATTTGTTTCTCATGGGGCAGTTAATGTCACCATAGACGAAAATTTATAAATCTTATATAAAATAATAATGATTTAAGAAATGCTACCCTAGCTCTATGTTATCTTCACCACTAACTGAAACTAATAGTCCGTCCGAACTCCAAACCCTAACGAAACAACTTATTCAAATGCATGTCTTCCGTTAGGGTTTCTAACACTGCTTCAGTGGTGATTGTAATTACCGTTACTACAGGGACAATAAAATTATTTTAGCATATTTTAAAGGTGTAAGTGTAATTTACCCTAAAAATAATTGAGGAAAAAAAAAAGGTTAACCTCTATTTCGTTGAATATGGGTATTTGAACAAGAACAATGGGGAAGCAGTCTTTGCCATTACCGCCGTTCTCCAAGTCGCCGGCGGCGGCGTTTGCCATGGGCTCCCACTTGTACCTCTCCGCCGGCTTCTTCCGGAAGAGCTTGGCGACGGCGGCGAGAAACATGACGTGGACCCACTCGAGGAACAACAGGAAGGACAGGACCAGACAAGTGTAGAGAGCAACCCTCAGACATGGCACGACAACGTTGGCCCTTATCAGCGCGACAACAGGCGATATTCTCGCTCTTATGTCGGCCGTTGAGCCGACAACCCACTCCAATACAACGGCCTTCGCCGAGATTTCCGCCATTTTTCCTTCGCAAAAAATCAAGGAACAGGGGATGCTGCTCTGGTTCCCATTTTCCATTCCAATCACCACTTGGTGCGTGTCTGTGTGTATATATATCTATATATATATGTATCTATATATATGTATATATATGAAGAAAAAAAACACAGATCTATTTTGTCCGGTTCTAATTTTCACCTACCAACCCCTTTTGTTTTCTTTTCTATCTGAAACGTAATCAAATCCAAAACCAAGGGATGAATTTGAGCTATTATTTTACCCTTCTCTCTCTTCTCTCTCTCTCTACTCTCTCTCTCTTCTCGTTGAGGGAGAGTGAATGAAGGGCGGAGGGTGTTTGGTGGACTGTTGTTGTGAGAAATATCAACTACCCACTTATGTGGGGGACCATTTAGACACATTTTTTCTCGTTATTTTCAAACCTAATTAGTAATTAGTGTAATGCAATGGAGATTGTTTTTGTTTTTCTCAAAGCAAAAAAAGTTGATCAGAGAGATTAGTCGATAAACCCGCACCATTTATCGCTCTTGTCTGAGGCTTTATTTAATTCCATTTATTCTGTTTTTCAGATCCGGCTTTTATTCACGTGTGTGTGTGTGTGTGTATTAGGCCTTGTCTAATTACAGAGGGAGTAACTACCGTAAAAGGGTCAAACAAAAATTGAGATATTTACAATTAATTCATTATTTAAATGAAAATATAAAATTCTAAGAGTGGCAGATATTTCTGCGGGGTGAATTGCATTTTGCACCCTGAAAACAATACGAATGGGCACTTTGCACTCTTAAATTTTGAAATTGACAAATTGCCTCAATTGATTCATAAGACTAATTAATTAATTTAATGTTATTAGTTAGTTTCACAGTTCTCACTAATAGCTAATGAAAATGAAAATTCCAATCTTAGAGAAGAAGAAAGTAATCTATAAAGTCCTTAGACACACAACGAAACCACTTTGGAAGGTTCTTTGTGTCTCAACAATTCTTTACTTATTTTTTTCTTTTTGCACAAAGAACTTAGTATTAATATATGTCCATCGGATATTATTCTGTTAGGCAAACTGTATACGACAAACTCGACTTAGAAAGTATAGACAAAGGAAATCATACTTCAGCAATCAGATTGCGCGTTTTTTTTACTCCACCAACTAGAATATCTTTGTGCGATTTTGTCTAAATGTGTGTGCGTCTTTTTTCTTTTCTTTTTATTTTTGGTTCCATTGACTAAACTCTATTCAATTGATGGGTTTGAATTTGAGTAAAAGTAATTAAAGTAGCAGGAGATATTAATCACTCATTAAGGACTTTCTAACCTACATAGGGAACCTAAACCTCAAAGCAATTAAATTAATCATCTCTCGGAAAATAATTATTTATTTATTCCAATAATGAACTCGGAAAGTTCATTTATTGTTTATGCAATGTATTATTAATACAAAATAATTGAGCATATTAATTGAATAGGACTGATAGGCCTCAGCCCAAAATTTAAAATATTCTTAGGCCATAAATTCATTAAGCCCAAATTTTAATTTATTTTACTTCAATTGGGCCCATTTAAATTAATTTAAGTTTAATCAAAGCCCAATCCCATATTGTCTTATTTATCGGTATAAATAATCCTAATCTCAATAGTTTAGAGGTAATTTTAATTTTATGCTATTCACTTCTCCTAAGTTTTCTTTGGAGCTTTATTCTCTGGAATTTGATGGCTAACGTTGGGTTTTTGTCGAGACTAAAACCCGACGCTCTAACACTTGTGCTTTATTCTCTGGAATTTGATGGCTAATGTTGGGTTTTTGTCGAGACTAAAACCCAACGCCCTAACACTTGTTTGTGACGCAGATAACGATCCCGACTTATAATTGAAAAGTACTAGGATTGCCTAATCCAAAAAATAAAAGATTTTTCTTTAACTAAAGAAAAATTTATGTGTAAATGTTACACGCAATGATGTGCATGAGATACGTGTTCAATGTGCATGCATATTGAAATATATGATGGAAATATTGTTATTATATATAACCAATTATTAAATCACTTCTCATATAATAAGAGTTATAAAATGCCATATATTATTGCATGCAATGCCATAATTTATATATTGTTTAAAAATAAATGGAACATTATAACAAGGTAAAATATTCAAAAAAAACAACAACAACATAAATAATACAACAAATAATCAATTAAGCCCCTAAAAACAAACATAATGTCAAGTAATTAAAACATTAATTCAAGAAAATAGAATTTTTTTCTTTTAGCTTCAAATTTTGTGAAGTACTATAATCTTCACTCTAACCATCAATTACCGGGGAAACGGAGCTGCGAGTGGCTGATTCTAGAGCTGCAGTTCTACGCTTTCGATGCCTCAAAATTTGAATAAATGTTCCGATAATAACCTGGAAATTAAATTGAATTTAATGTGTTGAATTCTTAAACTTAAAAAAAATTATAGAAATGAAACTTAAAGGAACTAAACATAATTTCAAAAGTATATTAATGATTTATTATTCTTTCTTTAATTTGTTAAAATGAGGGGAACCCTTTTTAATTTGTGTGAATTGTGCGCACACTTATACACATGCATGTGCGTTTATTGTGTGTGTTTAAATACATACAATATGTACAAGCTAAGCACACAATCTTTGCACAAGAAAATTAAAAATAAAAATATTGAGAGTTTGGGTTACCCGAGTCGGGCCGGCAGCAATAAGTGAACCGGCTACAGCACCACCGTAGCATCGGCCTTCGGAATCAGCCAAAAGTACACTTAATAGGCATTTTTTTGCACCTCTTACTCCATCATATGTATGCGATCCATTTAAGTTGACTATAG
The DNA here is from genome assembly GCF_000504015.1 of Erythranthe guttata. Next base: position 181,050 of record NW_012193236.1, read on the forward strand.
TCAACTCCCCCTGCACCACCAATACGTGAGATCAAATTAATTAAAAATAATTACAAGTATGAGCAAAATAGAGAGATCATATATACCTCGTATCGGAAAATGTCACGACGAGGATTAGGCACATAAACTTCAGCAATAGAAACTGTACCCGAAGCTGAGATAATGCAAATTGAATCGGGAGTCATCTCAGAAAATAACCTAATTCTTTGCACTATGTCCTGGTCGATCAAAAAACGAAAGATAAACAATATAATTAAATATTACTTGTATCTATAACGACTAATCTTATACGTCGAAGAACAAATGTATCGATAATAGAATTACATATATGTGCACAAATATAACACATAAATTGAACTAGTAAATATATATTATATATGTATACCTCCCCTTGTTCAATTGTAATGGTGTGGAAAGTGAAGTTTCTTCCCGCCGTCTCCCCAACAATTCCATCTTCAATATTACGAGAAATATTTCCCCGGTTAACAATAAATATATGGAATAAAAAAATATATATTTCGATAATTAATAAAGAAAATTGATTTAAAAAAAAAAATTAAACAAAAATGTATATATATTGAACAATGCGAGTATTATTAGATGCACTCGAATTGCACAAAAACCGCACCCTAGAGGAACTAAATTGATTTTACCATGCCAATATATATGTACATAATAAATTAATAAATTGATAAATAAAATTAATGCAATGGCAGATTCACAAATGCAGGTTGCAATATTTTTATATAAACAACTAAATAATCAAGAAAAGAAAAAACTTACCTAAAGAGGCAGCCAAGTATTTCGTGGGATCCCCTTAGGGCGGCCTCTTCTCGGCTTCGGTGCAGAAGATATAATATTCTGGCAGCATCTCCGCAAATTGTTGTCGGCCCCCCACCGACTGCTTCATCGGCCGCCCTCTCTTTCTCTTTTTACATAACCTCATCTCCGCTTCCTCCGGGGGGGTGCGGAGAAGCTCTTCGCCGCCACTCCATGATCATTGCCAATAGGGGTGTCTTCAACTATTTTGTGGCCTAAATGATTAGTTGAAATATTAATATTATTGTTTCAAAATATTATAAATATTTTTTTTCAAAATTAACTACCACTCATGTACGTTATTATTATAAATAAATGATTAGTATTGTTTCAAAATATGAAAAATAAATAGTTAGTAACATATTAAAATCTAAGAAATTCTCGTAATAAATGCAGGTATCGAAACGACGGAAATCGCTAATTTAAAAGAGCAATTATTACTTGTATGCCTGTTTTTTCGAATTTAATTCTACTTATTAATTTATTCTTAAAATTACTAAAATGCCCTTGCAAAATCGTAAAATTATAATGTATGTCCCCATTATATTCGAAACCCTAATTAAGCGTTAGATTTACCTGTGTTATCGCCGCCAACATTCTCCGCCGTCTCTTCCTTTGCGACAACGGGGGCAACCTCCACCATCTCTTCATGTTCTGCGACGGCGTCAAACGTCGTATGATGCGGAATGGTGTTTTCGACGCATAGATCTTCCATTTTTAGGTCTTAAAAACATCAAAAATAACCATTTTATTAATGATAACAAATAGAAAAGGGAACAAGTTTTCAAGATTTAACACTCATAAAACATTTATAGAAGCATGCAAAAATAATAACCAATTAGTGTATTGATTTTCACGGTTTTTTTTTTTGGCAAATCGTTTTCGATTCATCCATAACAGCGAAAGAATCGAAAACAATTCAAAACCAAATATTAATTAGTATTAGTTTTTAGTCAAAATCTTTGAAAAATATTATTAGCAAAACATTAAAATCTAAGAAATTCTTGTTATAAATGCAGATATCGAAATGACGAAAACGCTAATTTAAAAGAACAATTATCACTTGTATGACTATTTTTTCTACATTAATCCTACTAATTCATAGGTTTAATTTATTTAAAATAACTAAAACGCCCTTCCAAAATTATAGAAATTACGTATATGTCCCCATTATATTTTGGAGCCCTAAGCGGTAGATTTACCCGTTTTATCGCCGCCAGCCTTCTCCAACGTCCCTTCCTCTACAACAACCTCCACCAGCTTTGTAGGTTCTGCGGCGGCTACCGACGTCGCATGATGCGAAACGGTGTTCTCGATGCATAAATCTTCCATTTGACGGTCTTAAAAACATCAAAAACAAACCTTTTGTTAATTTTAATGATAACAAATAGAAAAAGGAAACAAACACAAGATTTAGCACTCATAAAACATTTAAAGAAGCATGCACAATTAATAACTAATTATATAACAAGAACACATACTAACGTGTGTCCAAGCGTGTGTTGGTAAATTGATTGAAAAAATTAATCTCTCTATGCAAATTGCAGAATAAGCAAAATGAGAAGATTTTTTGCAGTTTTTAGAGTAGTCCTTATGATATATTTTTTTTTCAATCCTGGTCATTCTTTCTGTATGAGTGTGTGTGTTTTCTATGGAAGATTTTTACACGAAATTCCAATAATGCCCTTTTAGATATTATTTGCCATTTTTTAGGGTTTGGAAAATCATTTTACACGTGGAATAATTAAATTAAAGTCTTTGAAATTTCAAGAAATAAAAAAGCATTTTCTTAAATTAAAGAACAATTTGCATAACTGTGTATAAATATTTATTTATAGGAATATATTATTTATGTGTTTGTGCTACAAATAAAGAGCTAGTAATTTACGTTTTCTCTTCTTTCATAATAAATTATTAATAATAATAATAAAAAATAATAATAGGAAAAAAAATAAAAGTTTATCGCTTGGAAGTTAAATTAAAATTCCTAATTTTTGAAAGAAAATAATACACTTTTTAGTCAAAATGTTATCAATATTATAGTCATATGTAGGAAATGATAGTAATACGGGTTGGATATTATCGATTTTGAATTAAATTCTCATAGATTGTTAAAAGTTCGAATTGAATACTAACACGTCTATGAAATTATACGTTATATATAGAGCAAACGGGACTGCAATAATGATAATTTTTTCATCGATTACAGTTGTCTAATTTGAATTTCAAATTTATTTATATGAAATGATAGTAATACGAGTTGGATATTATCGATTTTGAATTAAATTCTCGTAGATTGTTAAAATTTCGAATTGAATACTAACACGTCTATGAAAGTATACGTTATAGAGCAAACGGGACTGCAGTAATGATAATTTTTTCACCGATTACAGTTGTCTAATTTGAATTTCAAATTTATTTACATTGAATTTTGAAAATCTAGCTCCTTCGTAACGTATATTTTTTGCGTTTTTAGTTGATTTCTTTTTTGGGATTTTGGTTCGATTT
>NW_012193236.1:216819-228346 GCF_000504015.1 Erythranthe guttata
TCCGCTGTCTCTTCCTTTGCGACAACGGGGGCAACCTCCACCATCTCGTCATGTTCTGCGACGGCGTCAAACGTCGCATGATGCGGAATGGTGTTTTCAGCGCATAGGTCTTAAAAATATCAAAAATGAACATTTTGTTAAAGATGATGACAAATAGAAAAATGGAACAAGTTTACAAGATTTAACACTCATTAAACATTTATAGAAGCATGTAAAAAAATAACCAATTAGTATATTGATTTTCACAGTTTTTTTTTTTTTCAAATCGTTTTCGATTCATCCATAACAACGAAAGAATCGAAAAAGATTCAAAACCAAATATTAATTAGTATTAGTTTTTAGTCCAAATCTTTGAAAAATATTATTAGCAAAATATTAAAATCTAAGAAATTCTTGTTATAAATGCAGATATCGAAATGACGAAAACGCTAATTTAAAAGAGAAATTATTACTTGTACGACTATTTTTTTCTACATAATCCTACTTATTCATAGGTTTAATTTATTTAAAATTACTAAAACGCCCTTCCAAAATTTTAGAAATTACGATATATGTCCCCATTATATTTTGGATCCCTAAGCGGTAGATTTACCCGTTTTATCGCCGCCAGCCTTCTCCAACGTCTCTTCCTCTACGGAAACCTCCACCACCTTTGCAGGTTCCACAGCGGCGACCGACGTCACATGATGCGAAATGGTGTTCTCGGCGTATAGATTTTCCATTTGCCGGTCTTAAAAACGTCAAAAACAAACCTTTTGTTAATGATAACAAATAGAAAAAGGAAACAAATACAAGATTTAACACTCATAAAGCATTTAAAGTGGCATGCAAATAATAAATAATTGTATAACAAGAACACATACTAATGTGTGTTCAAGTGTGTGTTGGTAAACTGATTGAAAGTATTAATCTCTCTATGCAAATTGCAGAATAAGCAAAATGGGAAGATTCTTTGCAGTTTTAAGAGTAGTCCTATGATATTTTGGTCACTCTTTCTGTATGAGTGTGTGTGTTTTATAGGGAAGATTTTTACACGAAATTCCAATAATGCCCTTTTAGATATTATTTGTCTTTTTTTAGGGTTTAGAAAATCATTTTACACGTGGAATAATTAAATTAAAGTCTTTTCAAAATTTCAAGAAATAAAAAAGCAAGTTTTAAAATTAAAGAACAATATGTATAAATATTTATTTATAGGAATATATTATTTATGTGTTTGTGCTACAAATAAAGAGCTAGTAATTTGCTTTTCTCTTCTTTCTTTTTTCCCCTTTTGGTATATTCATTTCTTAATAAATTAATAATAATAATAAAAACTAATAGGAAAAAAAAAAGTTTATCGCTTGGAAGTTAAATTAAAATTCCTAATTTTTGAAAGAAAATAATACATTGTTTAGTCAAAATGTTATCAATATTATAGTCATATATAGGAAATGATAGTAATACGGGTTGGATATTATCGATTTTGAATTAAATTCTCGTAGATTGTTAAAACTTCGAATTGAATTACTAACACGTCTATGAAAGTATACGTTATAGAGCAAACGGGACTGCAGTAATGATAAAATTTTCATCGATTACAGTTGTATAATTTGAATTTCAAATTTATTTATAGGAAATGATAGTAATACGGGTTGGATATTATCGATTTTGAATTAAATTATCGTAGATTGTTAAAACTTCGAATTGAATACCAACACGTCTATGAAAGTATACGTTATAGAGCAAACGGGACTGCAGTAATGATCATTTTTTCATCGATTACAGTTGTCTAATTTGAATTTCAAATTTATTTACATTGAATTTTGAAAATGTAGCTCCATCGTAACGTATATTTCTTCTTCTCAAAATCTAGCTCTATCGTCGATTACAATATTCAATTTTTTATATTAACAACATGGGATAAATTATAAATGTAATCAATCACATGAAATAAACTAAATAAATGGTCTCCATACATGTTTATTTATACATATAAATTAAATTAATACTTGAAGTTTATAGTAACAAAAAATGCATAATCTGTCGCAATAACAAGTCATGTATTTTTCACAAATTAAAACGGTAATTCTCGAAGAAAGAAAAATACGGGGTCGACAGTTCAAGAAATCGTATACCATTTGCCATCCCGACCAATTGGGGAAATATTTTTATTTTTATTTTTCAAATAATTAGTTGAGAACTTACACCAATGGCAGACAAACTACCTTAAAGAAGATAAAAGAATTTCGCAAGCGTAGAAACTTTTATTCCTCCTCATCCAAATGTCCGAAGAGTTCCTGCCAATGGGATTTCGCTTCGTTTGGGGACCGAAAAGACCATATATGAGGAAGTGCTTTCTCACGAGTTTCCAAAATCTCCTGCATTTATTTATAAATTCTAATTGTTATTATATATGAACATTAACAAACTCTACGTGCGTATTTTGGCTGTCTACTTGTGAAATACCGCAGATGCCATAAATCAATGAAAAGAAAATACATTTTAGAAATGTGACATTTGACGGAACTTTAGAAGAAAATGGCGATGGTATTTGGAGAATTTTGTTATGTCACGAGAAATATATCTATCGCCCCGAGACAAATACATCTAAGCATCAGCATCAAGACCCGACTTCCTATCGATTTTGATGACAAGCATATCTCAGACACATGTGACCTTTGAATCACAGCATCTGAAGATAATCAAATCCTCTCGTTAATTAAAATTTAGCGTAAATAATGAACAGCTCACACACCAAGGCTAACGACGAAATAACCCTTCGTGTTTGCAAAATTATATTTGTCCCCTCAAACTAACAGTCGGTTAGATCTTTTAACAGAACCCATAAAATGTCTAAATTATACTTGTCCCCTTGATCGAAATTACGTGAAAACACAAGTGATCGAAGAAATTTTTTTAGCGACGCACCTCAATTTCAGAAGCTCTTTTGGTTTTGAGACTTAAACAATCATAAAGAGCAGCAAATTTTCCGCCGCAATTGTCGAGGGCGCCAAGCCGATAGTACTGCTGCAACTGATGGACTGGAGCTGCAACAAAATCAAAAACCCAATCAATTTCGATGGTAACTAACCTAAGCAAGCAGATATTCAACGCAAGCTAGACATATTATCGAACACTTGGTGTGCGTGATAATTCAATCGAGAAACAGAACACTGCAATAAATCCAGGACGAATTATGCTAAACTCACAATGTACAGCCTCATAGAAAACAAGGGTTTGTTGATAATCTATGAATAGTAATGAAATCAATTAAGCACTACTAATCATGTATTAGACGGAAGGAAACTTGAAAGGGGGGAAACTGCGGCTTACAATAGCAAAACCAAAGGGCGTCGAAGTATTTGGTGCAGGATAATCGCCGCCGTGGCGCGGCGGCGTCTTCCTTTTCTGAGCTCATCGTCCTCCTGTGAACACCAAACAACGATGAATCGTACTTCTTCGGCACCCAAAAGTAATGAACTAACGGGCAAAATTGCTGTCTTATGAATCTAATTACAAAAATATTATAAAAAAAATATTTTTATTTATTTATTTAATATTAAAAATATAAGTGGCCTCAATTTCTGTAATCACGTAGGGCCTCTTGAACCATTGGACCGGTTCGGGGTGGGTTTATCTGGGCTTAGGACTAATGGCCCATTTGGCTAAGTTTATTTTAAATAAGGGTAAATTCCATTTCTCCATTACTCTCTATAGCATCGATTCGCTCTCATGTACTTGAAAAATTGTCTTGATGTCGCTTTCGTTGTTAGTTGTCAGACATTTGACCTTAACACCGCTTGATCTAAGCTCTAAAATTACAAAAACGCCACATCTCTCAGTTCAAATAATTATTAAAAAAAATTAAATAAATAAAATGATAAAAATTAAATTCAACAAGAAAATATAGTCCACGACACTAGCCACAATTTATTTTTTATTTTTTTAATAATTATTTAAATTGGGAGGGTGGCATTTATGTAATTTTCAAACTTAGATCAAATGGTGTTAAGGTCAAATGTATGACAACTAACAGCGAAGGCCCATTGAGACAATTTTTCAAGTACAGGGGAAAAATCGATGCAATCGAGAGTAGAAGGAGATAAAGTGATATCGAGCCAAATTACAAGGGGGGAAAGTGGAATTTACCCTTTAAATAACCGATAAGCTCTTGTGTCTGATAAGATGATTTAAGAGCTGATAAGATATTACATCTTATTTTTAGAATTAATTTTTAAAGTGTTTGGATAATGAGTTTATTTTTTATTTTTACTCATTATAAGAGTTTAAATAAAAAGTTGCGGACTTGCGGTATAGATACTTTTTATAAAAAAAAACTTATTTGTTCTTCAACAACTTATTTACAAAAATTAAGATCTTTTTTTAGAAAATTACCAAACACTTTGGAAGAACTTGTAAGCTCTAAAACATCTTATAAGTTCTTTTTAACATCTTATAAGCTAGCCAAACACCCTCTAACATAAACCTAAGACGATCATGAATTTTTCTGCGATTTTTTAAAGAATGAGAATTTATTTATTTTTTAAATAAAAGAATCCACAACCAGTCTTGTAAGTGCATTTGATCATCTCCGCTGTCGTGATAAATCCTGGAAACCACTTGAGAAATGTAAACCATATTAGATGCATGTTATGCATGACAAGCTAGAATTATAAGGTGTTGCCAAGATAGTTCGAACTAGATCACCTATATGCACAGTTTTAGAGTGAGTTTTCGGTCTTTACAAATTTTATCTAACAACCGCTTCGTTAGCATCCTAGAATAAATATTAGGTTGATGGTTAAAAAAATTAAGAAAACCCCATATATAAATATATATATCACGGACACTTACAATACTTTGAATAAAATTACAGACGCAGGAGAATTTTAAACTGATTATTATTAAAATAAAAAATACGAATCAATTTCACCATATGTCGTTGTGTATACGAATTTCATATCTACGACATTAAACGCGTTTCAAAATGTACACGATCACTACATATTTTTCGAGATCTCGTTACCCGACGTTATCACTTTTGTGATATTTTGCGATTCAATATTAGGCGTAGTAATTAATTATTCTGCAAGCATCTAACGAAAGGAAATAGAAATCCAACTTTGGTAGTTAAATAGTTCAAAGTAACCAAGTATATATGTAAATAGTTCAAACCAAGTATATATGATATAATTAAATAAATATATTTCATGCTCTAAAATTTTGAAATAATCTTATTATTGGCGGGGACACAAGAATTACTGCAGAATTATTTCCCGCCACTTTCTCACTAGCACTACTTTCTTCCCCTTTTAGAGTGCTAAATAAATAGATAAAAAGGTCCTAAATTACAAAGCTGAAGCTTATATCATATTAAGGTGTCCGAGTTGACCCGTACTCGCTGGGTCAACTCACCAGGCATCAACCTCTTTTTTTTTGCTCCAAAATTCCCATTGTTTATTTTTAATATATATTTAAGGATGAGCATTAGTTGTTTTGAAATCTATTATTTAAAACTTTATATATATTAATATACTATTTTCTATATAGTATTTTGAAAAAGATTATTGTTAGAACAAATATAAAAAAAAAATATTTAATTTATATAATAATGCAATAATATTCCCTTCAGTAAAATATTAATTTCTTCGATTATCATCTAAATATGTTTGTAGATTTCAGCCATTGAAGTATATATAATTTTATATTTTTAAATTCAGATCATCAATATGTTTTACTAATTAAATTCAAATTGTTTATTTTGTATAGGTTAATTTTTTTTATCATAATTTCTAAAATAATGTTGGAAAACCAAAATTCATAAAATATTGGCCCTAATTTATTAATTTGGGGGATTTTTTGGACTCGGACGAGTTTCGGGTCGACTCAAATAGTAATTTCTCTCCTACTATCCAAAAGATGCAGAGACTGTACGACACAAAAACAGACGAGTGTGGCGAAGCCTTTGGTTAGGGCTATTTTACCATATCCCCCTATCACATCAACTCCACTCTCTCTCTCTCTCTCTCTCTCTCTCTCTCTCTATATTTTGGTCTCTCATTTTATCTCGATTCTTCTTCAATGGCGGATTTTCATTAGTAAATCGACAAAAAAGTTATTGTCCATTCGTTTTTACGCATTCATTCGTCGCTAGTCTTGTACCATCACGCAGAGACGCGGACGAACACGAAACCCTAATGTTGATCGCATCAGCATCGGAATCCAATTGATTTATTGGTAAGTTTTTTCGCAATTATACGTGTCTTTAATTTTCCCCCTTTTTTTTTGGTGCCTGTTTGCGATTTTGCATCGGAATTTTAATTGCGGATCTAGAACGGCACTTAAATTTCATTTCGTGATTTTATGTTATTTGCTTGCCTTTCAATTTTGATTTTATTATAGCGTCCAACGAGATTTGAAGGCGCTGAGATTTTTTTTTGAATGCTATAGGGTTGGTTGGAGAGACCACTGTTCTTGCGTATTTGCGGGAAGAAGAAGCTGAGATGCTGGATTAGATTTAGGGCTTACTTTGGGCGATTAGTTCACTGTTGGTGGTAGGATGGAGTCTATGGTGGTTCAGCCTGAGAGGCGCCGGGGGAGAAAACGAAAAAATGCTGATGTACAGAATATGACAGTGGATGGCAATGGCAAAAGGAAGATGGTAGATACAAGATCGTTGAGACTTGTGGGAAGATACGTGATGAAAGAGTTCAAGACAGCGGGGTGTTCTTGGGAAAAATTATGTCCTATGATTCAGGTTTGTATAGAATAAGCTATGAGGATGGGGATTTTGAGGATTTGGACAGTACCGAAATTAAGGTGTTTTTGGTGGAAGATTGTGATTTAGTTGGTGATTTATCTAAGAGGAAAAAGAAGTTGGACGTTTTATTGTCATGTAAAGATGTTAAGACAGAGATTTTGAAAGTTGAAAAGGTTCCCGAGCTGGCAAATGGGAATCAGGTTGATTCATCATTACTGAGTGAACCGAGCAAGAACAATGAAGCTGGTGGAAATGTAGTACTGGAGGTTCATAATAATGGTAATGCTGATGCGGATGTTGATTCTTCGAGTGATTCATGTGAAGATGCTCGACAGCGGGATGCTAGTATGGACATCGAAGAGCCCCTAGCTCCACCGCCAGAGTTGCCTCCTTCTTCTGGGCATATTGGTGTTCCGGAGGAGTATGTCTCTCACCTTCTCTCTGTACATAGTTTCCTGCGTTCATTTAGCATTCCGCTGTACCTGTACCCTTTTGGATTAGATGATTTTGTGGGGGCACTCAATTGCTCTGTTGCAAACACATTGTTGGATTCTGTTCATGTTGCTCTATTGCGGGTCTTGAAGCGCCATATCGAGAGGCTCTCATCATGTGGTTCGGAACTTGCAGTAAAATGCATGAGGTACTTCACTAATTTTTTCATGGGTGTATAATTCTTGATTTTGCTTTCCTACTGATCACACGTGAGTTTGGTTTGGGGTCTAGGTCAAAATCATCTTTCATATGTAAGGGCTGAAGTTGTGCACACTTAAAAGTGTTTTCCAGTTTCAAGTCTTGGTGATCTTTTATATACTTTACCATGGTATTATAACCAGAATCTTGAAATTGCAATATAGGCAGTGTTTATATTTGTATGATAAATAAATCTTCAAATTATCGACAATGATTATCGTAAAATTGTTGCGTTAGGCTGTGTGCTTGTCTTTTGGTGCTATAATTCCGTGAATCGACATTTAGTTTTTGCATAGTAAAGTTTCTATTGTCTGCTTGTAGGTACCATGATTGGAGCTTGCTTGACAACATAACTTGGCCAGTCTACTTGGTCCACTATCTAGTGGTGATGGGCTATAAACATGGAGCTGACTGGAAAGAAGTCTGTTCCCATTTCTTGGAGAGAGATTATTACACTTTATCAGCTGGAAAAAAATTAATAGTTTTGCAGATTTTATGTGATGATGTTCTGGATTCTGAAGAGCTAAGAGACGAAATCGATATGCGCGAAGAATCAGAAGTCGGAATAGACATGGATTCAAGTATAATGGTCAAACCTACTGGTGGATCTAGAAGAGTCCATCCTAGATACTCTAAAAACTTTGCATCGAAGAATAGAGAAGCAATAACGAGTAATGCAGAGCATCGTAAGATTAACTATTCTGTTGGCAGTCTTTCTACTCAAGTAGGTGAACCAGTTGGGAGTCCCGACGACGACGATGGTAATGGTGATGAATGTCTTATTTGTGGCATGGATGGATTGCTGATTTGCTGTGATGGGTGCCCATCATCATACCACTCACGATGCTTAGGACTGAACAAGATGCATATGCCAGACGGTTCATGGTATTGTCCTGAGTGTAAAATAAATGCAACTGAACCTAAAATTTTGCAAGGAACAACTTTAAGGGGAGGACATAATTTTGGTGTCGATCCATACGGACAAGTGTTTGTCGCCACTTGTGACCATTTACTTGTGTATGTTTCTAATTCTGCATAAACTTTTATCCTTGTTTATTATTTTACATCCATTCTGTTTGCGCTGGGACTGATTGTCATTCTTTCCTCCTTACCATCTGAGTGGCTTTTCTTGACGTTTTTGTTTAGATTTAGACATGTCTCACTCTACTGATTATACTCTCTGGCTAATACTTGTGCAGATTGAAGGTATCAATTAACTCCGAAATTTGTCTCAGATACTACAACAGACAAGACATTCCTACAGTTCTCCAGTCCCTTTATTCAAAAGCAGAGCATGTTGTTGTATATTCAGAAATATGCAAAGGTATTATGGGATACTGGGAATTACGCAGAGACATTTTACCTTGCAGTGAGATGTCTGAAGCTGCTCCAAAGTTAGAAAATGAAAAAAGAGGTGGCGAATGTACCAACCACTTGGATGATTTGTTGGATAAGTCAGTTCCGGAGGGCGAGTTTGAGAACACTGGAAGTTGTGTTACTGGTATTAGTTCAACAGATGTCGCTGCTTCTAGTCTTACCAACCGCTTTCAGGAACCTGTCCTAAATGTGAACTTGTTGGATAAAGTAACCAAATTTGATCAGCTGGGAAACACAGGTTCCACTAGACAACAAACTCCTTCCGTTATGAACACAACATTGGTTGATCTTGCCGCATTTAGTGGTTTGAAAGGCCAGCCTGCTGATATCAATGAGTTAAGCCAACAAAGTACTTCAAGTGTGATAGCAACTGTTCCCTACACAAAAAGAAACTGCAACATTAGTTACAGTGATCCAAATAATGGTGCTCCTCGAGAAGCCAAAACGCCTCTTCCATGCCTGGAACTCAATGATATGGCTGGGAGAAAGTCTTATGGAAATCCATATGGTGGATTCTTATACGTGGGCTCTTCCTTCAAGACAACTGGCTATATAAATAATTATTTGAATGGAGATTTTGCTGCTTCTGCAGCTGCTAATTTGGCTATTCTTTCATCTGAAGAAAATCAAGTTCCCGGGTCTCGTTCTTCAGCTAATCGCCGAAAATTTATGTCTGACAACATTGCACTTCAGGTAAAAGCATTCTCTTCAGCAGCTATGAGATTTCTCTGGCCAGCTTCCGAGAAGAAGCTTGTTGAGATTCCAAGAGAAAGATGTAGCTGGTGTTTTTCTTGTAAGGCTGCTGTCTCAAGCAAGAGAGGATGCTTGTTAAATGCCGCTGCTTTAAATGCCACCAAAGGGGCTGTGAAGGTTCTTTCTAGTGTTCGTTCTTTGAAGACTGGGGATGGGAGACTTCCTGGCATTGCAACATACGTTATGTTTATCGAGGAGAGCTTAAGTTCTCTACTTGTTGGACCCTTCCTTAATGACACTTTCAGAAAAAGATGGCGTAAACAAGTTGAACAGGCTACTACTTGCACTGCAATAAAGATCCTTTTGCTTGAAGTAAGCATTCTTTTTTTTTTCCTCTGTAGTTGATCGTGCTTTCAGCTCTTTTCCAATTTTCCATGACCAAGTTGTTGATCATCCTGAATAAATTTATTTACGCAGTTGCTTTAGTTACATAAGTTCTATTTTTGTTAAAGATGTATCACTGTCTCGTGTCCCTGAGGTAATCTTGCTTGTGCTTGCTTGCATGTCTATATTTCCATGATTTGCCTTTTGAAATCATAATTACTTCATCTAATTTGAAAAGATTTAGCATATTTAAAGATACTTGTATGCGGGTTTTGAGATTGTTTTCTGATAAGACAACTATGTTGCTCTGAATTAGTCAGATTCTTTATGCTTGTTTTATACTAGATGCTTCCAAATGCATAACCGTGCTTGCGTTTACAGCTTGAGGAGAATGTACGGACCATTGCTCTCTCGGGAGATTGGATGAAGCTTGTTGATGGTTGCTCAACTCAATCTTCTACCTGTCAGATTGCTGCAAATGCTGCTGGATCAACTCAGAAGCGTAAACCAGGGAGGCGTGGCCGGAAACCTTCTGCTGTGGTGGAAGTTGCAACTGATGATTGCCAGGATGTGTTGACTGATTTCACCTGGTGGAGAGGAGGTACCACGTCAAAGCTTATGTTCCAAAGAGGGATACTTCCATGTTCAATGGTTAGAAAAGCAGCTCGTCAAGGTAATTTACAAAATGGTTTTTTCTTATTTCTGCACAGAAGCCCAATGCTAATTATGTTCTCTATTTGATGAAGGTTGTTTTCTACTTTTTGTGTATGATTTTGTGAAGTGCGAAAGTCATTACTGACCAGCTATACACATAGCAGGTGGCTTGAAAAAGATACCCGGAATACATTATGTTGGAGGGAATGAGACTCCTAAATGTAGCAGGCAGCTTCTCTGGCGCGCAGCAGTTGAAATGAGTAGGAATATAGCACAGCTTGCTCTTCAGGTGTGTGTTTTTTACGCGTTTGTGTATTTTACCTTGGTTCTTTTTGGGTGAACATTCAATGCAGGTAGCAATCATGGTCTACGATAATACTTTATTGTATTTCACTAATACAACAATGGGCACTTGCATCAGGTTCGATACTTTGACCTTCATGTGAGGTGGAGTGATCTAGTTCGCCAAGAACAGAACCCTGCTGATGGAAAAGGTCCTGAAACAGAAGCTTCTGCTTTTAGAAATGCTTTGATTTGCGAGAAGAAGATCGTGGGACATGAAATGAGATATTGCGTTGCTTTTGGTAGCCAGAAGCACCTACCCTCTCGTCTCATGAAAAATATAGCAGAAGTAGAGCAATTACTTGATGATGGGAAGGAAAGATACTGGTTTTCTGAGACACGCATCCCATTATATCTGATTAAAGAATATGAAGAAAAACTGGAGAAAGACAAGCCTGTCGATGTGTTGTCAAAACTGCAGAGGAGGCAACAGAAGATTTATCGTAAAAATATATTCTCCTATCTCTCGCGGAAGCAAGATGACACGGTCACGAGTTATTGTTGTTCTTGTCATCAAGATGTTTTGCATAGGTATTTTAGTGGACATATTTCTCTAGTTCTTATCGTCCAGCTCATTCACCTTTTTCCATGTCTTTTAATATTTATGTTGGATATTTGATGTACAGGAATGCAGTCAAGTGCAGC
>NW_012193236.1:231937-259859 GCF_000504015.1 Erythranthe guttata
CAAGATTCTGGAAAATGGGTCGTCTCGGGATTCGTCAGAGAGCACAATCACGAACTTGTTCCTCCAGACCAAGTGCATTGCCTCCGCTCCCACCGCCAAATATCAGGCCCCGCCAAAACCTTGATCGACACTCTGCAGGCTGCCGGAATGGGCCCACGTAGGATCATGTCCGTGCTCGTTAAAGAGTATGGTGGGATTAGCAAAGTAGGCTTCACCGAAGTGGATTGCAGAAACTACATGCGTAACAATCGGCAAAGAAACATGGAGGGGGATATTCAGCTTCTATTAGACTATCTAAAGCAGAAGCAATCCGAAAATCCTTCGTTCTTCTATGCTATCCAAGGTGATGAAGATCAGTACACGGGTAATGTTTTCTGGGCCGATCCGAAATCAAGATCCGATTATAACCATTTTGGAGATACAGTCACATTCGACACTACTTACAGATCGAATAGGTATAGATTGCCCTTTGTGCCATTTACTGGATTGAACCATCATGGACAACCTGTGCTCTTCGGCTGTGCTTTCCTAATCAACGAATCGGAAGCATCATTCGTCTGGCTATTCAAAACTTGGCTGTCTGCTATGTTTGGCCGTTCTCCATTATCAATCACCACCGAACACGATAGTGTCATCCGCTCGGCTATAATGCAGGTTCTCCCAAATACTCGCCACCGTTTCTGCAAATGGCACATGTTCAAACAGTGCCAGGAGAAACTGTCACATGTTTTATTACAGCACCCTCAGTTCGAAGCAGCCTTTCAGAAGTGTGTGAACTTGTCCGAGAGCGCAGAGGAATTCGAATCCAGCTGGCATTTGCTTCTCGATAAGTACGAACTAGTGGATCACAGTTGGCTCCAGTCTATCTATGCGGATAGAAGGCAGTGGGTCCCCGTGTATCTCCGTGACACGTTCTTTGCCGAAATGTCTGTCACGTATATGAATTCATACTTTGACGGATATGTGAATGCCTCCACGAACCTGAATCAGTTCTTCAAGCTGTACGAGAAGGCTTTGGAGAGCCGCCACGAGAAGGAAGTGAAAGCCGATTTCGACACGATGAACACTTCTCCGGTTCTGAAAACGCCTTCTCCAATGGAGAAACAAGCATCGGAGTTCTACACGAGAAAGCTGTTTACGAGATTTCAAGAAGAATTGGTCAGCACACTCACTTTTACAGCATCCAAAGTGGATGACAATGGAGAAGTCACCACTTATCGAGTGGCGAAATTTGGTGAAGAGCATAAATTTTACCATATGAGTAACAATGTATCTTGAGATGAGAGCTAGTTGCAGCTGTAGAATGTTCGAGTTTTCGGGGCTTCTTTGCAGACACGTGTTGGCCGTTTTTAGGGTGACAAATGTTCTTACACTTCCGTCTTATTATATATCGAAAAGATGGACGAGAAATGCGAAAAGTAGCGTTGTATTGGAAGAACGGGCTGTAGATCCGTTCAACGGTTATTTGGAGTCTCATACCGTTCGGTACAATACCCTCAGGCACGAGGCTTTCAAATTTGTGGATGAAGGAGCTGAGTCTGTTGAATCGTACAATGTGGCTATGGCGGTTTTGATGGAGGCTTCGAATAAAGTTGCTTGTGTTGTAAAGAATGAGGGGAAAGCTTCTGTGAATAATGGTCCTATGAGGAATAAGTCGAGTTATTGTAGGAGCGAAGGTGAAGGCAGCTCAACTCAGCAACTATCTGAGGTTTGTTATTTCTCTAACTTATACTTTGTGAGGTTTCGGGTGTTTTTTACTTTTTAATGATATAATTGAGAGATTGCTCAAAATTTTGGCAAACTATATAAATTCATAACAAACATCGTTGACTTTTTTGATTTAGTGGACGGAGTAGCGAGTTGTTCTTTGAGCTAGTTGTATAGCAGGGATTTCTAGTTTGCGCAATTTAATAAGTTGTTTTCGAGTTTCTTGAGAAATCAGCTGTTTTTTGGTGTTTTCGTTTTTGTCATGTGGCTCCTTTAAATTTTCCACAATAAACATATATTATTTGTGGGATGCAAAGATGGTTTTGCTTGTGCCTACAGAAACAGAAAAAAATGTTTAGAAAATTTCTAATCAGTCCGTTTATTAATTGCTGAGTCGCTTTTTCATTTCTATCTTTCGCTTGCCTTGTTAGATTGATACACTTCAGTGTTTCGACTAAAAAAGTATATTTTGATTTAATTACATTTTGGAGAAACAAAATTAATCTTGAAGCATTTTCATTGTAGTCTGTACTTTGAATCGGGCTAAAAAATTGCATCAAATATTTTTTTGTAGGCCGACATGGATCAAAAGATCAACGAACTTTCGATGGATCTGGAGTCTGCGAATCGCAAATGTGAAGTGTACCGCACGAACCTCCTCTCACTTTTGAAGGATATAGAAGACCATAAACAACGATTATCCATTGAAGTTCAAAACATAAAGCTGAGCATGAAAGACGGACTTTGAAAAAGAGGTGCGGTTTTTGTTCTTCACTCTGCTCTATACATATATTGTCTGTGCATATTCTTTTATGTCAAGTGTAAGGCCTATTTGGGAAGGTGTTGTCATCGTCTGCACTTAGGCAAAGAAGATGAAACCGTTCGACTTTGCTTTTAGCAGATAATCTTGAAATCGGTATTTAGAACTCTGGCTGCTGAGTGAGTGAGTTCATCAAAGTTTAATCGGAGGTCAAATGATAGAGCAACAACTGATCAATGATTGTGTAGTTTAGTGCAGCATACGAGTCCGGAGTCTCTGTAAAATTAGTGTAAATACAATGTTTTATCCATAGTTCAAATACTCCCCACAACTACTGATTTCTTCTCGATCAATAGGGTGAATTGAAATATTTATTTTTATCGTGAGAAACGATTTTGACAGTAGCATAGTTGTGTGCTTTTTTAATGTCATTGTACTCTATACAATTTTTTGACTGCAATCTGCAATAATAGATAAATTGCCCTCATTCCTGTGGTTTTGTAAACAGATCTCAAGGCCGAAAACTCTTTGGCTGGTTATTTTGGGGCCTTAGGCTGATTTTGATGAATGGTTCTGCTTTTTCTTGGTTCTAACTTTGGCAAGACTCTTCCCTTTGATGTTTATTTACTGTTATGGTAAGACAATACATAGTTGAGGGAGGTGTTTGTAATTACCCAAACAAGAGATGTTTTTTCGTAATTTGATCTTACCTCAGGAGGTGTCCGTATTTTGATGGGCCCAAGGCAAAACGAAAAATCATATAATTATAATAGCAAAGCGGCTCTATTTGGGCCAATTGCGAGCCAGGCCTTGCGGGAGGCCCACGAGCCCATAACGGGCCATGTGCCGTCCCAGCCCATGGATTATATTGCTGGGCTGGATGGGCTGCGACCAGACGGGCCTGGGCTGAAATTTGTTCATACAAAATATTTAAACTATAAAATAGAATAATAGTTACAAAGGGCAACCAATATTGCTAGTAAAATTACACATCCACTGACAAACAAATGTACTAGTTACAAAGGGTGCAACTTTCGTGCAGTTTTTCCGTATTACAAAAACCAATAGAAACCAAAACCTGACTAGAAGATGATAAAAATGACAACACTACAAAAGAAAGAAAAATATCACAATAATAAACCCTTCGACAGAAAGAAGAAAGAAACGTCGAACCAGGGCAACAAATTGTGCTAGAAAGAATAATATCAAAAATTGATAACCAACCTCCCAAGTATTCAAACTCTAATGCTAAGCCGATTAAATACACGTTTGGCCCTTTTTACTCCCGCCAGCCCTTGCTTCGTATTCATTACTGACAAACCGGGATAGTCGGGCAGCTCTGCTTTATGAACATTCTTAAACAAAGTTTTTTATCGATGAAAAAAGTTGTTTTAATAATACCCCACTTCAAAGCAAACCAGCAAGCATAGCTCCAGGATCTGATGATAGTAGTGCTGTGGGTGGACTAAGTGGCTGCCCTTGAGGCGCCATAGGTGGTGTAGCTACCCGAGAAGTAATCGGAATGCTGATTAATTGTTCTTTAACAAACTCCTTCAATCTGTAAGCGCCCACAAGAATATCATTATCATATTTATTAATATATATATATATATATATATATATATATATATATATATATATATATATCAAGGGGAGAATTAGATGCAATTGAACTCGAATAAATGTACATACTCAAATGTGAGTGTTGGATCTCCAGATGCAATCGTCATCCGCAACTGTGTTCTATCAGCTGGATCGGTTTCTATTCTTATCTATAAATTATAAGCAAAATTCAATCAATACATGATTCAACTTTCTGGTTCGTCAGCTTAGCATCTTATTATAAGGGAAAACTTCTATCGAGCATGTCATTTATACTCGTATAACCCAAGTAAACTTCAACCAAATAAACATGAATAACTGAAATACAAGCATACCAAACATAACATGGCCCGTGTGTTTTCAGAGTAGAAAGTTGTGCTCACGACCAAATTATTTGCATTGGGATCCTGAATGGGAAAATAAAAAAGAAAAAACAAGAAAAAGAAAGTAACTTTTCAGGCTATTATACAGAAGCAGATATAATAATACCGCCATCTGGGGTTAATCGAAAATCGTCAGGATTAAGCACTTACAAGCCCAGGGCAAACCATCAGGTTCAGACTGTTAAATAAGTTAGCCATTTCTGCAAGGAGCATTGGTCTTACACCTCTAACCTGGTAAGTTTATGGTAAAAAACGTTACTTTTAATTCCTCTGGATTAGAAAGGTAAACAAGTTCTGAAAGGCACATACCACTTCTTGCAGCTTCAATGGGGGACCAGAGAGTGATCTCCATTGTGGGAAAAATTCTTCTGCAGAAATCGGAATTGGCTGAAGAAACTTGTTTAAGACAGCAGGAAGTCGAAGCTTTACATTGACCTGCTCATGCAATATATATTAGCTTTGCAGAAAATTAACAACTCTCTCTCTTCATCTCTCTACACCCACAAATTTATCCTTGGTTTCAATTCATAGTTCTAAAGCAGTACCAATTGTGTTCCAAAATTGTACGAAAAGTCCAGCACGGCTGAATCCCTGCTCGGGTGAAGGTTGATTATTTCAAGCGGACATTGAACCTAAGCAGAAAAAAATAGCATTTTTCTCATTAATCATTATACTAATACAGGGCAAAAATCATTTTACAAAAAGTAAATAAAAATAGCTAGTAATCTGACCTGTGCCCTTGGAGGAATAATATCAGGTACTAATGAGAGTTCTATCTTCAGATGTGATGGGGACAATATCAAAGCTTGAACTGAACTGAGAGCACCAAGATTTTTATTTCCCAAGAAAAGAACAACTCGACCCTGATGAGCTCGCCAGTCAGCTTTTATGCCAATCTGTAATCGTATTAACAGTTTGCAATTAACAGGTACAATCAGTTTAATCCCATAGAACTAAATAGTGTATCAAAAAGGCGAACATGTTGCATGATAACTGAACCGAAACATAATAAGACTGGACCTGAATATGGGGATCCTCGTATAAGACACCACTATCCTTCAAGCATAGAGCATGAAATCTTTCCGCAATATCACCGATCGGCTGCAAGCATCAAAGATGGACTAAGAAGTCATAAGCAGAAACATAAGCAAGATGTAGGTAACAGAGAAATTTGGCTGCATCACCTCTTTTCTATCTGATAACTTTGTATGATACTCTACATACATGATACTCCAGAAAAATCATTTAACGCCTCAAAACATTTAAAACTTTTGAAACAAAAAACATATAGTCCAAGGCATTCAAAGTATCCCACATTGCCATTTGTAAATATTACCTAAGAACACACCTCAATTCCTACACTCAACAAGCTGATGTATCCTGGTCGTCTTTGATAAACAAAGAGTTATAGGGACGGCAGCCCACAAAACATATGCAAGCCCTAATACATGCACAAACAGGCAAATGCCTCTTGATATTTTATCAGCATTAATTACCAAAGAGAAGTTTTTGGAGTGCCCTGCAAAACTTTTGAAACTACGGAGTTTCAGACGGTACTTCAAAGGTAAAAGTCCCTTGAGCTATTAAAACATTTATGGACTAAGTTTGGCACTAAAATTTACACAAATTTTCTAAATTAACTGGTGTATCAGTAAACTGAGACATGGAACATTGTTTTTTTTACTGACAAGATTTAAAAACAAGAAAACAGGAAGAAACTAGAAAACTCCATCAACATTCCATGTCTACAATGAACCAAAGTTTGCAAGAACGCCATAAAACAGATTAAGAAAAAAATTATTTGTCATGTAACAGTTTGAAGGATGGAACTCTTCATTTTGGTTTTAATTCTGTCAAGTGTAAGAAAGATTGTCCTATCTCGAATAAGATAGAAACGGATACCTGGACAGCATTAGTCTGATCTTCGACAGTTGCAATGGCTAATGCATCTACACCACCCTCCAGACCAGAAGCCACCCTAGGATCAGATTGTGGAGCAGTAACTGGTCCTGGTGGGCCTTCAATAGCCAGTGTCCCTAAAAGATCTCCAAGGAGATCAGGAGAAGTTGTGCTAGGAGGTTGAGGATCGACTATAGTCAAAGCTCCATTTGCATGTGTTAACCCTTGTTCAGCAGTGCTTGGATCCTGCTACATATATGATTGTTGGTTTATACTCCAGAATGATTTAAAACATAAGATTCTTACAATCAGTGACATGGTCTGGTCAATAATCTATGGAAGGACATCTCACCGCATTACTCATGGTAGGCACCTTCACAAGACCAAGCTGGTTCACCTGTGGTGTACCATTTGCAGGGCGTTGATCGGTCAATACCAAAGCATTAGAAGTCTGCTGCTGTGTCCGCAATTTGATTGCACTTTGCTCAGCAGTATCAGCCTCGGAATCTTCAGCTTTTTTTATCAACAAAGACTGGAACCAAAGACTTGTTAGAGTCAGATTCATATTTCATAGTAAACTATGGAAGTTAATTTCGAATTAAGTGAAGATGCTTCAGCCAAGTCCATGTCATGATAAAAGATGAACTAGTTCTAGACGACATTGCAAATCCCGAATACTGACCTGTCTCTCAGGGAATTTCGGCATTTCAGCAAGTATATCCATTAGAGCTGCACCTTTCATACTCAAAGCATGATATTCAACAGCACGTTGCTGTATTTCAGCATCAATACAACTTTCATACCTGGAATATACAATTTGCTAAGTAATTGACAACCAGAAGATAATTTTCAATTACAAACAGACTATGTAAATATAAATTACTTGCTGAATATCGCCCAGATTTGCCTTTGCAAGTCCTGGTCAGGTGGTTGAGTGTGCATCAAAATCTTTGCATAAGTAGAAAGAAGGATAGGAATTGTTGAAGTCCTGGTCAAATTCGATTTCTTTAGATAGATGAAGATGAACAGAAAATGCTGAAAAATTAATATATAAGAATATGCACTTACGAAACGGTGGGAAGCTTTTCGTGTATGACAATGAAAATTTCCTTTGGACTGCACCCAGGCCGTCTAGCTAGAAGATGACTATATTCTCCAAGGATATATGCACTCACCTATTTCATCAAATCACTTAATAAAGTATTACAACTAAAATTGATGCAATGGAGACTACTTCCACAACTTCATGAATACAATGCATCAAGAAGTACACCATAATACAAGGAAAAAGAAAATGTCTAAAGATTTATTAAGCTTCTTTACTCAATCAATAAATTTAACCGCATGATTTATGGCAGATATAAGATGCATAAGAACTAGCCGTGAACAAGATTACTCTTATTTATCGTTCTTCATGCAAATGAAATACAAATTCCAACACTAACATGACATTATTTTGCACAAAATAGTCCAGAACAGCTAGAGCTCACTAATCATACGAGTCAAATTGTGTAATATTACACACCTTCACCATGGTCTCGTGAATAGCTGGCTTATCAAGATACTCTCTGGCTTTCAGAGCTGCATAAGGCTGACATGTATAGGAGTGAATTCAGACACAAGTCATTTAATAGACTATAGAAGCCCGTGTAGCAATTATGAATTGGCAGGTTGCTTCAGATACCTGTAAATCCTCGTTGTTTGTAACAAATTGCACCACACGAAACCAAATGTCATCACTGACAAAATCCCCTGCCTTGTCAATCAACTGAAGAATCACATCCACATACCTGCACCAAAGAGGAGATAGGATGGATATTTAATCTCTCTTTTTCTACTAAATTCAAATTCTGGTACAAGGTAAAAGCAGGAGAGTAGAGTTCGAACCCCTGACGTTACCTCTATAGGCAAGGCCAGGAGCCGACTCTCCTAATGAGATTTTGTTAGATATGTATTATCTTATTTGAAGCACAATACAGACTATCAAGTGATAATATCCATATGTAAACATGTTATGAATGAAGCTTTGTAGATAAAGTCTTATAAGTACATCATCAAAGTTATGCATATGGAAAAACGACCAAAATCAGCTTTTAATCGAATCTAATGGAAGAACTCCCAGCAAAAGTTTTCATGAAACCAAATTAAATCATGAAAACTTTCATCAGGTTTATGTTGCCTTTAAAATTTGTCAAGCATCTATTCTTAATTTACATTTTCATGTATAACGGCTCTGAATTCTGATGCATCTATCTCAAAGCTATAATGAACACGAGTATAAAGAGCCATGTTTCCTTTCGCTGGGAATGCAAAAGCACATAAAACAATCCCAAGTATACATAAATCAGATGGGAAAAATGAAATCCAAATGAAATCATACTCAGTACAAAATTAATATTAGTTAAGCAAGGCGGAGTGACACCGCATTGCGAATAAAATACATCATACTAGCATCTTAATATGTATAATAGTTCAACAAGACTTTCGTGTACTTTTTGGTAGTTCATGAACTGCACTAGTAGCATTTCAAATGTGACTTGATTGCAAAGTCAAAATAGTACAAACAAATGTTCTTTGGTGTATGAATCTTACCATGACAAGTCAGGCGCGAACTTCTCTGCAAGAATAGCAGCTTTGAGTGATAATTCTTCTCGCATTGCAAAGTCGGCTGAGCTGAGATACTGAAATCAGATAACAGTCAAAACAGTACTTTCTTTGTCTACAAGAGCAACCAATAAAAATTCTCAAGTCGAGTTAGACAAGTTCATGAGTTGGTGTTCACCTGTAATAATTCTTCAACTATGTCCTTTGCATTTGAAACATCACACATGCCATATAGCAAATCAAGGGCACGTCTTCTGATACTGTTGACACATAAAATCATGACATAAATTTAAGGTATATTAAATCAAAGACGTGCTTTTTTGTACTGTTGATATCATTTATCTTCAGAAAAAAAAAAATAGTTCAATATTATCCTGAAATTAAACTTTTAGACCCAAAACCTGTATTACATGATTAAAAGAGCATTCAATAGTTACAGTCAACCTGATATCAGGATCCTTCAGGGAAGTAATGATCTGAGCTTGATGCCTTTTAATAATATCCTGTACGTCTGTGACCATCAACATCCGAGTCATGTTCTCCTGCATCAGAACAATAGAGATATTTGCAATGAGAAACTAGCAACAAAGTTTTGAGGACTGAACAAACAGCTCACATAATGTTGAAAATCCAGGTGCAGAGGAAGGACAAAATGTTTTGAAAACAAGAGACAAAAGAGGTTCAAAATAATTTAAATTTCACAATGAACTAATGACTTACCAGACCAAGGTATCGTATATTAGGTTCACGAACAGCAATAAATTTACCAAGCAACGCAACACACTGGGACATCATTTCTTTTTCGGCGTCAAGATGCATGACCTGCACTCAGAGAAATACAAGTATTAATTGCAAATCGTGAAATACATTTAGAAATAGAACACAATGACAATTTACAAACAGAAGAAGCTTCATAGCACCACAAATTGAATATGTTTTTTTATGGTCTGGTTAATGGACGAACAGTTAATCAATATAAGAATTTTATATTCTGAATGGAACAGTTTGATAGAGATAAACTTACAAGAGCAAGAGCTTCGAAAAGAACAGCGTGTGATGCATTATTCTTGTTCACATTTTTAACAACATCAGTTCCCATAAGAATCCTCTGCAGAACCTGATCAAAAGTAAAGGAAATATGACTAAATATGCATAAGACATACACACATGTTGTAAGCATTGAAAGGAAGATTATTTGAGAATTCTTGATGTCCCACAGAAGACAACAGAAATTCAAACCTCGAACAATGATCTTCTGGTATTTGGATCTTCAACTGCTGGAAAATACTGAAGAGCCCTCATTGTCTTGACCTGCAAAACAAGTTTTACCGAAAGAATCGGAATATGGATAGATAACGTAAAGTACACCAAGAAGCAAATATATGCAAGTGCTTGAGTATAGAAGTTCAGCATCTAATATATTTTATTTCGATCTAATCAAGGAAGATAAATAAAAAAATAAAAAAAATAAAAAAATAAAAAAAAAGGAAGAAGAAGAAGAAAACTAAAGGAGTATGAAGATAAGCACAAACCTGAAGCCAGGGAGATGGAATACCATAGTAAGTGTATTCTTGTGGAACATCTTGGTTTCGTGCAAGCCTTTCCAATGTTTTAACACACTTTGGAAGGCAACTCCAGTATGCGTCATGGTTGTTGGACACTAAAGCAACTAGAAGGCTCATACAAGAAGTCAAGACGCCCATATCACGTTCATCTAACAATTGTGCCATCCGATCCGACCTGTTAAAAGGTGGAAGCGGGATAATATTAGATGTATCATGAACGATCGAATAAAACTAACATTGAAAGTAAGCAGACATGTTACCAGCCATCTACATTCACCACATCAGGATTTTTTCTATAGAGACGAAGGAGACATAATGCAGCCTTCTTCCTCACAAGCGGTCTGCAACTACTGGAAATCTGGAGCAATAGCAACATTCAACATCATTATCTATCTATATTCAACTTAGTATCTTCAGAACTATATTCACTTACAAGTAACTTTTGAACATCAGGGGCCAGTGATTCAGCAAAATCTCTCCCACCAATATTTCCAACCTGAACAAATATGACAAGTTTGAATCAAGCGAAGGTAACAAGGAAACCACAATGGAGATAATATGGCAAACTTAAGAGGTTCCAACTCGAGGCAAATATCCAAATCATTATTGTAAGCCAATATGTTTGTACCAATTATCCATAAGGATTTGAAGGAGATAAGACGTCCAAAATCATACCAATGTCAGAGCAAGACACTGAAAAGTCTCGTTGCGACCAATAATGTCATTGCGGACAGTATTAATTGCTAATCTCAAAAAATCATGATTCTCGTTGAGAAGGCACGATGTCACTATGTAGCCAACCTGCAAAAAATCAAGACAATATGAAGTCAACAAACAAGTGATATACAATTTCCTAAACTGTAAAGGAACTGAAAGTGTAGTTAACATAACATTCTATGTGAAAAATATTGGCCACACAGTAAATGTAAAACTTATAGAGATAATTCCACATCATTCTCACTAACTCCATAAGACAGTAAGACAAGCAGACATTAAGGAGACCCGTAGTGATGCATGAATATGTTAGATAAGACTAAAGGTCTAAGAGCACTAATTATTTATCTGTAACAATTACATGATTAACCAGCCAGAATAAATGTCGTTCTTTGGGATTCTATCACTAAATATAGTAAGGTTAGTACTTAACTTTTCAGTGTCTACAAATTTTCCCAGACTTACCATTGAAAGCTCCTTTACTATTTCATCCTTTAAAAAGAAAACCCAGAGATTACCTTCAAAATGCATGTTCTAAATTTGTTTTCTGTTGAAATAAGAGAATTATAATTTATTTGGAAGTACTTAAAAAACCAAAGGTGCAGAACAACTATATCACCAAGCAAAGATTTGATCATATGGACTAATTACAAGTCAGAAATACAATGCTGAATAGATAACTATATTCAAACTATAAATAAGAAAATGTGGTGCAAACATACCTGCTTTTCAGGATACTTCGGAGCAGATATTAAAGAAACAGCTTCCATGTGACCAAAATCAACATCGTAACCTAGCATATAGATATAAAGCATTTTCCAGACATATTTCTTCTTCTCATAAGGTGTTAAACCCTGCCCAGTAAAAAAATAATCCAAATAAGGAGCCATGTTGTTATGAATAACGAAAACTTATATTGGTTTCCTATTTAAGATTGATGAATAATGTTTTATGTGACAACAAACTCACGAAGTAAAGTAAGTGCTTGAATCACTTATGATCACAAACTTACTAAGTTATATTTCCAACAGATGAAGTTGGACTAAAGACACAGATCATGAATTTGCATATAATTCTCCTTGACATAAAAGAAAAGAAAATCATATAGATTCATGTATTATATTTATCGACTGATGATAATTGGAGTATCCAAGAACCAAGGCCATCATTTTCTAAGAAGTGAATTTTCTGGGACTTAGTCGTGCAAGTTTTGGCTGTTTCACCTTCTATTTACCATATATGGTAAAGGAAAATAAGTTGTGGATTTTTTTTCCAGGGAAGCCATCATGAGTAAGCAAAGAGAACTATCAGCAATATATTTTTCATATCTTCGGTTCGATTTTGACTAATTACATCAGTAATAAAATTAAATTAAGAAAGACATCTATTAGCAAGATAGAGGAACAACAAGAATTGTCTGTTAGTCCGAGAGTACTATATAACAAAATTAGAGAACAAGAATGGGTGGATAATGAAATGTAAACACATAATAGAAGATATAAAGTGTTGACCATAGAGAAATAATCTAACCACTATCTCCAAAAGCAGAGAACAGAAGGGTCCTCTACCTTTAATGTAAAAAGTGGACGGACGAGATGGCATCATTGCAATATGAAAGTTCAACACTCACCTAACCGATAACCATTAGACAAGAACTCAGCATCCCATCCAGTCTACAAGAAGTTTTATTTATGTTATATAAGCTCCAACAGGACCAACTGTCTACAATGGAAATATTTTTAAGACCAAATTGCCTAATCCCATTGCCCGTTGTTAATTATTACCAACCAATATTTTTATGTAGCAGGTGATCTTTCAATTTATCCTTCATGCTTTTCCGGAGAAAACCATGCTAGTGCGTTCAATCTTAGCTACCTTATATAGCATCTAAACAACTGCTTAAATTGCTTTTACTTATGTTGACATGCATTCATACATCTATTGCAAAATGTTAACGTGTAACCTGCAATGAGCAGGTAGTAATGCCACCTATTTTGGGAGGAAAAGGAAACAGTTTATATAATGCTACCATTTTGTGGACTAATCAAGTCAGAGTAATTCTATTATTTAAGAGGGTGCTAAATTTACTAGGCATATCTTTTTTTTCTTTAAATCGCTGGCATTAGAAATCATTACCTAGAAATGATTGTCACATTACTTAGCAGAACACTACATTGACCTACTTGACTAAAGGATATAAGAACGATCGCAATAATATTTTATAATGGCAGCGTATTATTGAGGTAAGCAACATTTCATCGACAAAGGGGCTTTTCATACACATGAATTGAAATTCCCAACTAACTGATGCAAGTCATTCGATAATTATAGCTTGGTTTCGGTAGCATCGAGCTTTTTTTTCAAAATAACCAAATGAACCCGAAATCAATTCACCTACAAGCAATCCTTCCCTGAAAGCGGTAATCCGCATTCTAAAAACCCTAAAACACAACTTCCTTTAACCCAACAGCACAACTAAGACACTCCCATTCAGTTCATTCAAAATCAACCAAAAAACAATTTCCCCAAAATGTGTTCGCAAACCCTCAATTCCAGCTTGTATCAATTTACAAAATCCCTAATTTCATCTTACAATAATAAAATCGAGAAATTACCGAAACACTCAACACATTGACAGCTGAATAGGGCACAAAAACATCTAATTCAACAAATGCAAACACTTGCCTTTTCATTCTTGAAGCGAGTACGAATATTGCCGAGCTCCTTATCAACACGAAGACGCTCCTGCTCCTTATTCTGGCAATTCCGAACATCGCTAATGAACACCGACAATCCTCTCATCCCCGACAGCGCCATGGCCGAACGAACGCCCTCAGATCCAGCAATTCTCCAGATCCAACGGCCACCAACTCACAGATCTCAACAGAAACGATAATCCGGAGAAAAAATATATATAAATTCACCTGCTCTTGAATGATAATTTATCTGTCCAGCAATGCAGAGAGAGACTGTGTTTTGAGGTGCGATCTAGAGAGAGAAATTGAGAAAGCCGTCGCACAGTGGAGGGAGACGACTTTTATATCGATATATTTTGCTTTTCATATTTCTTTTTTATTTTTTTTATTAATTGTTTCAAATCTATTTGTTCAGCATTTATGAATAAAGAAAATGTATTTGCTGAGCTTTTATTTAAATATTTCTTTTCTTTATTAATTTTTTTATATATAAGTAAATAACAAACTATTCAAACACATATAACATTTGGTAATGCTGAGGAAAAAATGTGCAGAAAAAAGTCTACATAGTTGCAAAAAGTTATTCCACTTTAAGTCCCTAAAAGTTACTTTTAATAATTACCTTTTACCCCCTCACACTCAATGTTTTCGTCCCACCAAGCCCGCTAGTACTAATTACAAGGCTTGAACATGAGTTGGGTTGGGTAATTATCGACCAATTTATCTACCCGACCTGATCACCCGACTTTATTTTGATTAGAATCTTTTAGTTTGTAAGATCTTAGGCGCCACTTTATCATAAAATCAATTAGTGTTAGAAAAGGCGCAAACACTAGCAGTGTAGTGCATTCAATACACACGAATGTGCACGATATTCGATTGTGGACAGGCTGAGTCTTTTCCGTGTGGATAATTGTTGTCAAACTCACGCTATCAAAGGTGTCTTTTTACAAAATTATCCCCGCTATTTTATCAGTTAAAAATTCTCAAACGTTCATTCACCCATCATTTTTTATCGAAACGAATTTCAAATATTTAAATAATTAGAAAATGATGTTTGTTTTTTAAGACCATCATACCTGAAAAATCTTTGGCCGATAAAAGTTTTCCAATTATCAGAACCCAAAGCTGACCTTTTCAAAGCAAAACTTACCAAAAGTCATATAAATTAAAAAAAAAAATATATATATATATATATATATAAATTAAAAATATATATATAAAAAAATAAAATTATGGGCTTGGGCTTATGTTAAAGTTGATTCGTCGAATGGGCCGCTTCACGGGCTTAAATCTGACAGATTCGGGCCTTTATTGTTTTTTTGGACTTGTTCGGGTTTAAGCTCATAATTATGGAGTTGGGCCCATCAGTTACTTTTTTATTTGTTTTATCTGTTTATTTTTCAATATAAATATTTTATAAGAGTGTATTGGTGGGAAAATATAGAGGTGAAAGTTGGTGCGGGATAATCAATCTCGGCCGGTTCTCATCCGATTTTTTTTTTTTTAAATGTTGCTCATATGGTTTTTATCTTTTTTTTGCACTTTAAATTTTCGAGATTAAATTTTTTTCATTAGTTTACAAAAATCATATGCGGTGTATTGTGCATAATTTGTTTTGTTTTAAGCGTGTAAAATGTTATTACTTTATTTCGATGGTGCAATGTGCCTATTATTAATGGATTAAACTTTTGAACAATGTAAAATAAAATTTAAAAAAAATTGAATATTGTCTCGAAAGGAATAACCTGGTGATTAAGCTTTGCAAGCTATTACACGAGAACCTTCGGTCAATTTTTTGTGACACAAGATTTGTCCCATGTTGTAATAATCTAACGTCACCCGAACCTGCATCACGGCCCACGTGAGATTTAGTCCAAAAAAGTTGGGCCCAACAAATAAATTTAAAATATTAAATTGGTCAAGAGTACAAGCATCCACTGCAGGCGGGTTGTACCCCACATTATAACTACTGCGCACAGTCGCACTGCGCGCAGCCAGCCGACGAATCCGATTTCTCTTCGATTTTTGCGCCGGAGCATTTCCGTTTGTGCAATCTGCGATCGAAAACGATGTCGTTGGTTTGTTCTCCGGGCGGCGGATTCACGACCATGAAGCTCCGCAATACACTCCACCAGCCGCCTGCAGGCAGAAGCGCCGCCGTGGAATTCAACATTTTCGCGAAGTTTGCGCCTCTGAATCAGCCGTCGGTTAGGATCGGCGGCGGAAAGTCGATACGGATAAAGTGCGCTGACACCGTGGCGGTGGAAACGATTCATTTGCCTGAAAAACCCGAGGAACCTAAAGTCGACGACAATGGCGGCGGCGGAGATGGCGTGGGTGGGCGATTTACTCCTGGCGGCGGCGGCGGAGGCGGTGGTGGTGGGGATGGAGATAATGGAGACGGCGGTGAAAACGAGTTTGGACCGATAATGAAGTATGCTGAGGTTTTGATTGAGGCGGAAAGCCGAGGCGCGGTTCTGCCTGCTGATATGCTCGAGGCGGCGAAATCAACCGGGCTTCGCAGATTGATCCTTACTCGATACTTGGATTTGCAGGTGGGAGTGCATGCATGATATTTCACAATTGAAATTTGAAGATACTGAAATTATTTTTGGCTTCAATTTTAGAACAATAGAAATAGCAAATTGGGAAAATATGTTTTGTTTGTTCGTGTTACAGGGTTCAGCTTGGCCTTTAGGGTTTCTAATGAAATATTGCTCAATGCTTCGGAACCGAATGTTGGCCGATCCCGCGTTTTTGTTTAAAGTTGGAATTGAGGTAAGCTTGAGTCTATTTATTTGCAAATTGCAAATTCGTGAAGTTTATGACAGCATAACGGATACTTTTACTATATAAACCAATTTGTCGGCATTTTTGGTGACATAATTGTAAGGTTGAATGCTTGTATAATTATTACAACTATTTGATTGTGTTGTAGGTTGTGATCGATTCTTGTTGTGCAACATTTGCGGAAGTTAGGAAAAGAGGAAAGGATTTCTGGGCGGAGTTTGAGTTGTATGCAGCGGATTTGTTAGTTGGTATCGTTGTTGACATAGCTTTGGTCGGTATGTTGGCACCTTATGCTCGTATAGGCAAGCAATCCATTGTATCTAGTGGCTATCTTGGACGCCTAAAACATGCTTGTGCATCTCTTCCCAGCAGGTGAGTTTTTATTCTTTTATGCCTAATTCTTATGACTTATGGATAGTGCTACAATCTTCAGCTCTTTTTAAAGCAGTGGATTATAGTTTGAGCGCATATCAATGTACTCTTTTATCAAAAACTATGTAAAGGGTGGAAGAGGTATTACTCAGGAGTAGAACTTAGTCAAGGGATTTCTAACTTGACTTTGTTCGATTCATTGATCTCCAGTTACTTCTACATCTGGTAAAAATTAAAATTGATCTGATCCTGATCCTGTGGTACAATGGTACCTTCTTGCTAATATGAATGAGATTTTGAAAAGAATCGTGGATTGATTTGGGGATTTAAGAAATGAATAGGTGTCTCTTTTCTGAGAAATAAATGACTAATGGTTTCCGTTCTGATGTTTATTTACCTTTCTGCTCATGCATACATTCAAGAAATTAGTGGCTATAAAACCTAAATACGTAAAAGGTCAACATGACGACATTAAATATTTTCTCTAGGGATTTCTTTTGTTAAAATCTTTGAACAAACTGTGGCTACCATCTGGCTGAAAAAAACTTACACAATTCGAAGCTTCATTTGAAGTAGTTTATTCGTCAAAAGAGGCCAAACTGAACTGTAGAACTGCTGCATCTTTATTGGTATTGCAATCAAGTGTTTTCACTTATTTCAACTGTAAATCTTTTGTAATTCAGTGTTTTCGAAGCTGAGAGTCCAGGAATCAGATTTTCAGCGCAGCAACGAATTGCTACATACTTCTACAAGGTACCACTTCTCAATGACCTTCATACTGACTTTACGATCAAGAGTTTAGACAAAACAAGAAAGGTCTTTGTATACTCTCCCGTGACCTCTTATCATATGAACTAAGCTACGCAACTGTTGTGTTATTTTCACGTGTAGGGTGTATTATATGGCTCAGTCGGTTTTGGTTGTGGTCTTGTTGGCCAAGGCATCGCAAATATGATCATGACTGCTAAAAGGTGCATCCTTTTTTTCCTTTAAATTATATTAAACTAAATGTTATAACTTATATGATGTTAAATCTTTCAAGAATTGGTAATTCAAGTAATCAAAATGTTTAAAATATTTTGTGGTGAATTCGTTATCTAATTAATACTACTTTCATTTGTTGTGGTCGCGTATTCACTTATCTTTCTACATGACAGGAGCATCAAGAAGTCGGAAGAGGACATACCTGTGCCCCCCTTAGTGAAAAGCGCTGCCCTATGGGGTACGTTAATTTCTTTTAATAGAATATTACTAAGCTACGTTGCTTTTAGATTCGGCTAGTTACATATTATTGAAGCTTCCGCAGCTGCAACATCTACCAAGGCAAATGAGAATGGGGAATATAGATGATATAATATAACCACTGAAAAATAGTTGCAACAAGATTTTGCTATGAAGACCTTCCCATATTCATATAGTTTAGTTTTAGGTTAACTGTTGGTATGATTCTGCCATGCCAGTATTAATTTTTATATGCCAAAGCATCCTTCACTTGAAGCAGGCAATAGTTAACTTAGGCCTTGTTTGGTTCCCAAGATAATATTGGTAAATATAAGATTGTGCAATCTTATGATTGGTTCAATACACAAACCCCCAGTAAGGTAAGATAGGAGCTCATTTTCGAATATTTACAGGTCAACCCGAAAAGTTATTGCACTAACCAAACATGAAAGACCTAATTATGATATAATTTAATTAATCACGTCGATACTTATATTTAACCTTTTTCAGGTGTTTTTCTTGCGGTCTCTTCAAACACCCGTTACCAAGTTATAAACGGATTGGAACGTCTTGTTGAAGCCTCGCCCGTGGCTAGGCAAATGCCACCTGTCGCCATGGCTTTCACGGTCGGAGTACGTTTTGCCAATAATATTTATGGTGGAATGCAGTTTGTCGATTGGGCTAAATTGAGTGGTGTTCAATAATATGTTCACTTCTTTTTTGAACAACCGAGGATTTTATCAACAGAATTAGGTAACATGGAGTATTTTTCGTTTTTTCCTTCGCTTTTTCTTCAATTTCTATGGAATTAGTACTTTGCAATGTATATAAATGATCTTTCTTTTCTATTATTAACTGGTTTCTCCAGTTGAGCGGATATGTATTTTTTGTTATAAAGGCATTTTAATTATTCCACTAGATATAATCAACGAAAGCTCGACACTTCCAGCATTGCAAAAACGAAAGACAATAAACAATTAACTAATTATTTAAAAAATAAAATTCAACTACTAATATTGTTTGAACAAGATGATACAACATGCTCTTGTAAGCAAAAGCTAAGAACAGATCTCATATCACTAAAAACAGAAACCTCGAACGAGCAAATACTACTTTCTTTATCCTCGTACGATATCCAGAATATTGTTTTAAGCAGCAGCACATCACAACAAAAATATAATGTAGTACTAGTAGTAATAGACTGCCTAATAACGACTTTCCAAAGATATTAGACAGACATACACGAGGAGGAGAATCATTACAGTAGTGAGCTGTGTACGAGACTAAGATAGAGACACTCAAAGAGACAAAAGAATCACGTGTGCGCGGCGTATCGGAGTAAGGAACCGTATCATATATGGAAATAAAAAATCCTTGAAAATGAATCAAAACCAAACATCGTTCTTTTTTTTTCCTTAATTCGCTGCAGCTTGTGAAGTAGCCTTCTTCACTGCTTCAGCATACGTCCTGTGTTGGTAAGTAAGAGTCGACTCCAGCAAGTCCCAAAGCGACGTCTTAGGGTTCCATCCTAATATTTTTTACAATTGAAATAAATTATATTAGAAAAAATTAAATATTAAATAAATCTCACAAATAATAACAGGTCTACCACAAGAACGGTCCTTTACCAAGTTGTCTGTTGATTATGGTCATGTCTGGAATTCTCTTGTCACTATCATCGTACCCTTCTCCGTAAAATTCTTTCGAGCTCACATCAATGGTAGGTGAATCTAGTGAAGGTTCTCCGCTAACCTTTGAGTACACCTGAAATCATACAAGAGGGGTATTTCAGGAAATTTAGTTGACAAACGTAGAATTCTAGAGTAGACTTTCCAAGACAATTACAAAACACACGAATCACCTTAGTCATCATTTCGGCGAGCTGCCTGACTGTAACTTCATTATCGGGGTTGCCCACGTTAAATATATGACCATTAGCCCTGGCAGGATTTTCCTGAGTCAAATCACACCACCCACTCAGCTACATATTCAAATCATATAATATCAAACAGAAATATGAAACAAAAATATCGAACATACAATCATCAGAAGAACAGCTTCAATGGCATCCTTGATATAAACGAAAGTTCTCTGTGATTCGCCACCATCAACAAGCTTCAGTGGTTCACCCCTTAAGAGATTCTGTACAGAGGATCAAATTCAAACATAAGAGAAGCTCAAAATAATATATGTGCACTGAAATTGAAATGGACTTACATTGCTAAAGCAAGCAAGAACTCTTGGAACACCTTCGCTTGGACCATCAATTCCGGGGATGAAATCCATTCTGGGACCAATCCAGTTGAAGGGCCTCACAATTGTGAACTCAAGACCA
Organism: Erythranthe guttata; assembly: GCF_000504015.1. The sequence continues at coordinate 252,589 of NW_012193236.1, forward strand.
TTCTCAGCACCCTCAGCTGTAAAACAAGACATATACGAAAACGCGTAGTTCAAGTTTAGACACTGACTAGGACTGAATCGTAAAAACAATATATGAAGCACAAATGCAAGATTACAAACTCACCGTAAACCAATCTCTCAATTAACTGCTTGGCACAGGCATATGACCACCTCTGCTTATCAATTGGGCCGAAAATGCAAGGGGATGTATCCTCCTTAAGAACATAGTACTCGGGGTCCTGGTGCAAGATGATGAACAACGATTTAAAATACTACAATGTGTAAAAGCTAGTGAGAGATTACCACAAAACCACTTCTATTTTTTAGCCACAAACATAAAAATGAAAATGATAGTTGTATTTGAATTAGAGTTGTTACATCATGAAACTTTATTATGTTACGGACATATGATTTCCATCAATTCATATTTCAGTTTCCCAGTAAACTTACACCTCTGGCAAATTTTCACACTGTTTTTGCCTAGACCCAATCGTTTGAAGTTTATAAGTACATCAATGGTTACAATATCACTAAATACAGAAGAACTAAGGAATTTGGGTACTCCAGTAGCATCCATGTCATCGTGTTTTAAACTGATAGGAAAAGTAGGTAAAGAAATAGAAATTTCTGAAGAATGTATATACTACATTTTGGGGAAACATAACGAATTCCGAACTTGCACATTTTTATTACACATGATTCACATCCAAACATTAGCATCCCGTCAGAAGGGAGATACTGAAAGGATCATGCTAAACCCTAGAGTAAATATTTGATTCTGGGAAAGGTAAAATTTCAGATGAGGTAGATCTACTCAATCATGTAAAGTTAATTACTTAGGAGCATGAATGACGGAAAATTCACGAAGAGATATTATTGAATCAGAGAAATTAAAAGATCACTGCACACAATCCTTTTTCCCTACACCCCATCACATCACTCAAATAAATATTCAACATTAGACAAGTGAAAGTGAAAAATGCTTCTAATGCAAAAATCATATCATATCAAGACGAATATAGACCCTGAAGAGCTGTTGAAATAAAGACTCACCTGCCGTAACGGACTATCTTTGGGTAAAAAGCAACCAATAGTTTTCCCGTATACTTCACAAGTGGAGAAATGTATAAGGCGCTTGTTATTTTCCGAGCAGTATTTAACCTAAATCCACACATGTGAAATCAACTTCAGAACTCATCAACATTATCGCACAATTTAACGGACTGTAAGAGATTAAAAAAAAGTGCAACAATGACGTACCACAGGGAGAGCATCAATGAAGTTGCTGTAAATTGTGTCAAGAGGGCGTGTGTTATAATCTGCTGGGGTACATATAGCCGCAAGATTTATGGTCTGAGTCAAAGAAAAATAAAATTCCCGATTCAGTCCACTTCAGAGTCCAACGTCTAATAGATTTAATATAGTATAACAACACTATCACACAAGACATAGTCAAATAATTCAATAAACAATAGTTCAGTAGATCAATTCAGAATCGCCTACCATTAATTAAGCCACCACATAAAAATGAATATAGAAATATAACAGATATTGCAGAAGGCAACTTAATCCGAAGTTAGATCCAGATAGATCAAGATCTAAATAAACTCCCAATTACGAAATAAATACAGAAAAAATGAACGTGAAATATGAAAAATCAGAAATTACTTCAAAATTCATACATATGGAAGTTAGCAGGCCAATGCTGAAAAACAAATTTACTCAAGGAAACACAAAATCCAGATCCGAAGCCAATTACCGAAAAAAAAATGAATCAAAATGCAGAAAACCAGAAAAAAGGAGAGGAGAGATAATTACGAGATCTGCCATGCGGATGAGGCCTTCGAGGCGAGAATCGTTTTTGATGTTAAGGCGGTGGAACTGGATGCGATCGGCCCACTCCGCCGTGGAAGGCTCGAGGAGGTGCTTGATTTTGTCATTGTAAACATCAACGGCGAGAACCTTGTGCGGCGTCTCCGTCAACAGCTTCTCGCAGAGATGCGAGCCGATGAAACCTCCGGCGCCGATCATGCATATCGTCATCGGCTTTATCGGATTTCCGTCCAGATCTACTCTTCCAGTCGCCATTTCTGAAGCCAACAAAAACAAAAAAATTCTTCTCCTCAGATAATTGTTGTTTCTTCTTCTCTCTCTCTCTCTCTAGCTAGAGATGGTAAAAAATAGTTGTGATTTGTTTCAGTATTTGCGCGTGAATTTTGGGAATGTGGAAATGGGGAAAAAATTGGATGTATTTAAAGCTGGAAAAAAGGAGGGAGGAGAGGCTCCCAGGCTCTGTGGCCCCACTGCTTTCATTTCTGAAGGCGTACTATCACTACTCGCTCGCGTGTATGATTTATTTAGTACTCGCTACATTTCCGGTGCGGCCCTATATAACTGGAAATTTTAAACAAAAAAAGTAATACATTAATAAAATAATTTTTTTCGATAAATCAATAATTTGTTAATTTGTTGTATTGAAATAATCAAATCACATTACATGAATATTTATACAGAAAAATAAGATAAGATCTCAACACTCCTTAGATAGAATAATATTAGATAAAATATCGAAAAAAATTAATTTAAATTTCGTAAAAATAAAATAAAAAATGGGAATCTGAATTACGATAAATTGGCGGTACCAAAACCGGATTTTTTTATTTTGAATCATAGTAAGCGGAATTTATAATTGATAATTGTAATTTTTTTTTCTGATATGTGATAAATGTCGTTTCAGTTTTAATAATATTGTTTTGACTTCAAACGTGATGTTGACCATTTTTTCTACTGAATTTGGCAAATTTTAAAACACGAAATTCTTAAGCCTTTGAGTTAGCTTTCTATTCAACTTAAATCATTGATATTGGATGTCGGTTGAAAAATATATACATAAATCAATAAGCATTGTCGAGTGCCGACGACTTACAAAAGTATAAATTTGTGATTGAATAAATTTTAAAAGAATTATTTATCTTCAAAAGTTGGGAGTACTTACAAAATATTCGTAAAAATATTAATCCAAAAATATTATTAGTAATATAATAAAAATAATAATAATTATTATAATTATTGATGAGACGGTGTGATTTTGATGCAATCCAACCGCGGCACATGTGAGTGGGGAATTTTAGCTTAAAAGACCAATGAGCTGTTCATTTCCACTCTCACGTGGGTCATAATATCTCATGCAATTTGCAAAAACCAAATCTCATTTTATTTATTAATTTCTATAAATTAAATATTAATTCAATCACTTTCCTAGATCTCAAAATTTAACATATTAATAAAATAAGTGACTCATCTTCCTCGTCTCCCGACATAAAAGACCGGTGGCGGAGCCAGCATAGGCCAGAGGGGCATAGTCCCCCAATTTTCTTAAATTTCTTTTATTTTATATTTAAAAAAAATCGTGTATAATACCTCTCGCAAGTTTTTTGTAATGCATTTAGGTGCAAGACAACACAAGCTTTTATTGAAAATATCATTAACTAATCAACAAAACATTAAAAAAAATGCTTATAATTTGAAAAATAACAATAATAAGTATATGTAAAAAAAGAAATATATCTCAGCACGTGCAGTACTACCAATTATTTGAGGATTAGTGATCAATCTCCAGCTATTGACAACTAATCACAATATGGCACACATTAATAAGATATTTAATTTATTCGAATAAGTTACTTTTCGTTAACTCAAAATATTTTAGGATGAATTTGAATTAACTTTGAGTTGTTACGTGCAACCAGGGGCGGATCCAGGGGGTTTTGGGTGGGGGGGCGGAAAAAAAGTTTTGGGGTAAAATGGTATAAAATTTTAATTTTGGGGAACTAAAGTGTATAAATAAATACATAAATAATCCAAAATATTAAAAAAATAAAATGTAAAAAAAAAATTCTGCAGGGGCGGGGCCCCCCAACACAAGCCTTGGATCCGCCCCTGCGTGCAACGGTCGTCAGATGTACACATGGCTAGCGAAGTATGATATATGTCTCTCATATAATTTGCGAGTTGTTATACGATAGCGCAGATTTATTCAGTCACCTATATGGTTGGTTACAGATACATTCATCAGATTTAGGATTTGTAGGGGTTAAAATGCAACATTAGACAATAAATATTTGTTTTTTCGAATATTTGTTATATTTAGGATTTTTCCTTAAATTATAGTTCCCATCACTTTGTGAAATTAGAGTCAATTTTTACCTACAATTAAGTGTATTTGCTATTTATAATTTTTTTTTCTAACTGTTGATTTATATGCCTATAGAAATCAATTAACCTAAGTTGTAACAGTTAAGTTGTGGAAACAGTATTCAGTTACAACTATAATTCTTGTGTTAACACAGTTATAAACTACTTAAAGCAAATAAATGAACACAAGGAATTAATGTGGTTCAGACACAAATGTGCCCTACATCCACGTGGACCTGCAAACACGATTTCACTAGTTCAGATTTACAGTGTACATTAATAGGACTTATTAAAAACACTAAAGACTCCCTCTTTATGTAATATGCCGTTCTTGTACACAACTCGAACTTCGTGTTTCTTCCAACAGCAGCTCCACCCGCGTGCCTTGAACTTTCTTCAAGCCTGAACTCCCTTCAGAAAACGCGGCTGATCTCCCTTGAGATCTATACAGCAAATCTGTATATGTTGGCACAGTGCAACGATGGCACAGTCCTGCTCCGCAGAACGCCTTGGCAAAACTTCGATGCTATGAAGAGGTTTTTCTCCCAAATAATGCCCGCGGTTCTTGTATGTCTTGAGAGGCTTATATAGCCACGAAAATAAGCCCTAAGACCTAACTTGGGCCCTAAGAAATCAATTTAACTAGGTAATAGAATCCTAGTTGATTTCTACTTCTATTCTAGATAAGTACAAAAGATACCTAACTAGAATAAAATACATGGAAATAAATCTAAGTCCTAATAGAAGTATATAAGAATAGGACTCTAATAAATTCCAAAATAAATATGGAAAACAAATCTTTGCCAATCTTTTAATTCCAAAACTTGGCGGATTTCCTCGATCTTCAATAACCGAAAATATGGCGCCAACACTAACATTGTAAATTCTCTCCTCATTCCTGGTATTTTTTTTCCTAATAAATATATTTTTATGTAATTAATATTATTGTTCATAATTTATGCTAAGTTCATAATAACATATGTTTTACGTGTATAATATAAACTAGATATTAAAAAAGAAAAAAAAAAAAAAAAAAGGAAGAAAAAAGACCACTAATTAACCATCACGTTTATCCACCGACACAAAACACGAGTCTTACCAAAAAGGCAAAAAGAAAAAGACAAAGACAAAAAGCCCCATAAGCATTTAGCGCTACGCTCATTTGAAACGCGTGTATTTCAATAATAATTAGTTTCAATAATAAATTAGAATTATATATATGAATTAATCATACTTAAAATCAATTACTATATTAATTCGAATTTTACAAGACCATGCGTAAATTTAATTTTTTTTTTTTCTAACATATTCTATGAAACTAAATTCTACAATCGTAATCCAAATTTTATGTGTACACAAATTGCAATTTATATGTATAATGTATTATTAAATTAATTTTATTTTATGTATGTATTATGCATTATTAATTAATAACACTATATATTTTAAGTAAACTAATATTGTTATATTTCAAAAGACCTAAACAGAAAAGCTACCAATAATAAATAATTAATAGCTTAAAGAAAATTGGTATTTAAAGTAATGGGCTATGTTTGTCGATGACCAACAGCCCACTATGGTAATATTTGATGTATGATGTGAACAAGGCCCAAAAAGTTTGGAAATTATTTAGTGCTTTTGACTAATTTAAAGAATTGAAAAAATGTATTCCCATCTATATTTAGAAAAATATTCTATTATTATAAAAATTTTGTAATAAATTAATATTTGTTTAATTCATAAATTACTATGTTTGAGAAACATGACATGTGAAGCAATTATCTATATATATAAATGCAAAATTATTTGTCCAAGTTGGATAGGATTGAATGTTTCCAATACAATATTTAAGTGATTACGGAAAATATATACTGTTATTCAACTTTTCCGTTTTTCGGGCATGTTTATCTTGTTTACGACGAGGCGAATTTGGGTTAGAGTTAGAGCAAATTCGAGTCTAGGGTATGTTGGAAACATAAATTTTAAATAAATTACGTCTCTAACGATTTAAACTTTAGATTTGACGGTCATTTCAGAGTCAGAGCAAATGAAAAATCATCGATCAAGTCACAAATTACAATATTTGATTTTTCCATTATTTTTGACTTCTGAAATTGAAAACTCGAATAAAAATACAATTGGATTTCACTAATCTTGTTCTAAACTAAGCTGAATCAGTCAAATATAATCAGATTCAACTGAAAATCAGATTAATTACACCAAATTTAAAACAAATAATCATAAATTTTTTATTTATGATGTTTTCGAGATAGGAATTTTTGAATAAAGATTTATGAAACAGGGAAAAGTCGAGGCAAGAACTTTGTTCTCTCTCCTTAAGACAAAATTGCCCCACAACAGTGCTTCGGTTTTGTCAATTGTCTCCCAAGATACAACGACTTACAGCTCCAACAAAGCAACACAACAACTGCTGAAACACAACGAAAAGACGTTTTGGACTTTTATTGACACGAAAGAAAGAGATAATGCAACAAATATGCTTATGAATGCTTGGATGATTGAGTGAGACTGCTGGAAAATTAGGGCTCTATTTATGTTTTCAGAAAGTTGTGTTGAAAAGACACAACTCTAGAAAATGAAAAGGGCTGAAAAGCATTGTGCCTTTTCGCAAGGATTAAACACCAATTCGTGTTTAAACTGCCACCTGTTCGGATATGATGCTAGATTTCAAATATTAATTAGGGTAAATAGCACTTAACCCCCTTGTGGTTTGGGCATTTTGCACATGACCCCCTTGTGGTTTGAAATTATGCACATAACCCCCTTGTGGTTTCGACATTTTGCACATGACCCCCGTATGGTATGAAATTAGGCACATAACCCCCTTATGGTATGAAATTAGCACATAACCCCCTTGAATAGAAAATTGGAAAAGACTAAATTACCCCTATCAAGTCAAAAGTTCTTGTTTTAATTTAAAAATAATTATTCTATAAAATAAAAAGCTTAATGTATTTTTTTGTAAAATGATAAATATAATATATTATCGTTTTTTTTTTATTTTACAGTACAAAAGGTATATAATACTAGTTATTGTACGATTGACAATTTATTCGA
>NW_012193236.1:275058-300149 GCF_000504015.1 Erythranthe guttata
GGGGGGGGGGGGGGAATTTCTAATACCTCGTGAGGAGGGGCAGAAGGGTGATGGGCGGGAGGCGACTGGATTTCTTGTTCGTATTCTTCCGGCAGAGAATTTGACATGTATTCTGCTTTTAGATTTTGATCTGTGGTGATGGGATTTTGATCTATGGCGATAGAGTGATGAGTTTTTCTTCAAAGTTTCCCGCTGCGTTTTCTACTCTTGAGGGTTCTTTTAATTATATTTAATCTAATTTATATGTTCTGTTCTCTCTTTGCATCTTAAATTAAATGTAAAATGTGGTTTTAATTTTACTAATGTTGTTTTGACTTCGATCTGATACATATTTCTATTTTGATTTTGGCAAAATTCGAAACACGAAAACTGTAGTCCTTTGGGTTAGCTTTCTAATCCAATTTAAATCCGCTAGATTAGATGTCGTGTGACAAAGTTATGCATGAATGAGTCACATTTTGAATTTTAGATACCTCAATACATCAATGTTGTGACAGTATCCATTGATTCATGTATATATTTCTCGTCCGACATCCAATTTTGGTGATTCAAGTTGGATTAGAAAACTAACTCAGAATACTACAAATTCTATTTTTCGGGTTTGCAAAATTTGGAATTATAAATGATCAAAATCACATTTGAAGTTGTAACGGTGTTATTAAAACTCAAACGACATTTATCACATCCCCTTCAATATTATGGTAAATTACAAAATTACAGACACATATGAGATAAGATTAATTTACGAAAAAAACCCTTCATGTTTGAGTAATTACAATCACCCCTTAACTATGGGTCTTCTTATACGTTTTATTTTCGTAGTGTAAAATACAACAGCAGAATCTTCGCTTGAATGGGGTAAAACACGTACAAAGTGGAGAATATTCCACATAATCTTAAAAATTCCAATAAATATAACACCACAAAGGTGGACATGTAAAAAGATTCATAATTAAATGACGTGATTGTAATTACACAAACATAAGGGGATTTTTTCATATTTTTTTCTCGTAATTTGAACTTACACAACAAAGGCAATATTCTCAAAACAAGAACAACCAGCATTCAAACATGCCTCCAGCCCGGTAACAACAAGTGAAGTGCAATCGTGTATTATAACTGTATGTCACAAACCATTAATAACCACAAAGAATTGAACAAAGAAAAAAAACATCCTCATATCTAATTAGAGGGGAACAAAGAATTTGTCTGTTACATGAAGATCCATGAAAAATACCATACAATTTCAGTCCAAACAAAAACCAACCGGTAACAGTAAATACCACCATACAAAAATCCCATCATTGTTTTACGGGGCTAGCCACCACAGGTTTAATTTCGTTTCCAGGTTTTGTTGCACCATCGATGACTATGCTGCCGACTCTGGCTTCCATAGCCTCCCTCTCGTCCTTCTCTGTTTTCTCTCCGGGCCCACCATTTTCAACGGCCTTGAGTTGACGAGAAGGCGACGACACCTGGCGAGGGACTCCGCTTATCCACGGATGATTAAGACACTGTGCTGCTGTCAGCCTTCTATCGGGTACAAAATCAAGAATCTGGATAAGGAAATCTGCCATCTCGGTTGCGTCGTGCTCGGGTATCTCGTATTTTTCTGCAAGAACTTTAGTCAGAGGCCAGAATCTTAATCTTCTTATATGCCTCAGATCTCCGAATCTATTGAAGAATTCGCGCGAATAACGGCCACCCAAGGCAATCTGCAGATTAATCGAATAATTGGTTTCGCGATATACACAATAACAGAAAACCGTGGGTGTGATTTTCAAACAAAAAAATATTTGAAAAAAAAATTCACCTTGCGAGGCATCATTCCAAGAAGCTCCATCATCAGCGCCAAATGATCCTTCAGAAAAAGGACACCAAATATAAATAAAGAATTTATACCGTTAAAAATACATGCGGATAAAGAATTTGACAATTGATGATGTGCAATTGCAATCAAATATTCTTAGGTCAACTTAGAAACCAAATATGCAAAGATGGCGCAGCCAAAAAAGAGAGAGAGAAAGGCAATAATACGACTCATTCTAACTTATATCAAATAAAAGAAGTATCATTTCAAGAAATGGAACTTCAAGCAGCAGCACTCGAATCAAAGTGGAAAAGAGGAAAAACACAAGGACACAAAAGGAAGCAAATAATCAACTACTTCAGCCGAAGCTGAAAACAATCGGTTGAGAGAAGACATATGGACGCCTAATATAAAGCAATGCTGTAGGCGTAAAAAAATCAATAACCAACACAGTATCTTTCTTTAGAAAAATTCAGTATGTAGTTAGCTAAGAAAGAATCAGTTATCGCTTAAATAAGCTTACATAATGGCAATGAAAACAAAACTCACAATATGCACAATAGTTACCACATAGACAACTACAAAAATGACGAACTGAGCAACCAAATCATAGGCTCACAAACAGGAGTCCAGCAAAAGAGTTTAGCCATGTATTATCGAGCAGCAAAACTATCAACATACTAAACACCATAGCATGCTTATTTTATTTGCGTTAATGTGCAAAATCAGGGATTACGTGAAAAAGACGGATCTCAAAATCAAAACATAAATAAGGGGTCCTCACCTCATCACGGTCATAGTTGTCGCCACTATGTGGATCAAAAAGAACGTCGCCCGTAGCCAGCTCAAAGCAAATGCAAGCAAACGACCACATATCTGCCGATGTGGAGTACTTCGATCCTAAAAGAACCTCGGGGCACCTATACTGCCTCGTTTGTATATCACTAGTAAACTGTTTATACGTCCAACACGCATTTCCAAAATCCACTAATTTGCATTTCAGTTCAACCTCAGCCAAGAGCTTCTGCCTAGCCGACTTGCTTCCTCTCTTGTGCCCCTTCGTTCCATCACATGAACCATTTACTGCTTCAGTTGACTCTCCGTTCGGCTTAGCATCCCTGTGAGAATCTTCCGGTCCACTGGCCTCGTCATCACACTCAGCCTCATCTTTACCAACAATCTTCCGAGCCACTCGCTTAGCCTTTTTACGAATTTTCTTTTTTTGGTTCTTGGTCATATCACCATACGAACCCTTACCAGCATCTTTAGATGTTTCGGAATCGGAAACAATCTTGCTTTTACTGGATGGGAGTATAAGGGGTGCACCTGATCTTCTCGGATCTTTAGCAGGATCTATCATTGACATAAGTAGTACGTTTTCTGGCTTTAAATCCGTGTGTATGATTGACAGTTGACGGTGCAGATAATCCAACCCCACTAAAATGTGGAAACATATTTCTTTAACCATGTGAATGGGTATGCCTTTGTAGTCCGAATACTTGACTAAAGTCAATAGATTGTCTCCCAAGTATTCGAACACCATGCAGACATGTTGTCCATTTGGACCCGAATGCTTGAAGTTATCCAAAAGCTTCACCACACATTTATTATCTTCAGGATCTCCCTCGGCAATCTGCTTTAAAATGGTGATCTCATCCATTGCTGCTTCGGTATAGTGTTGTGCGCTCTTCTGAACTTTCAAAGCTACGTACATCTATAACCAGATATGGGGGCAATGTCATGAATGATAATACAAGTCATGTTTGTGTCTGTTTAAATCTAAAATGTTCACTTCCCTTCAAAAAAATAATAAATAAAAAAGCTTTACAAATTAATTATTCTCGACATTCTTCGATCCAAAAAAAAAAAAAACTATTTTTCTCCACTGTCATAATATCAGTAACATGATTGAAGCAACCAAAACAACTAAAGTGACAACACATGTTCAAGCATGTCCATGACTTAGAATAAAAGTGAACCCCTCAAATTATTTCCAAATTCCAGCATCAAACAAAATCCAAAACTTGACCCATATATGTACCCTCTGGAGGTACCAAACAAAACAAAAAAACGGAGGATAAAGTTTTCATATTCAAAATCCAACAATAAAAAATATACTTGAGGATAAAATTTCAGAAGAAAACAACTACAAAACTTTATAAACCCCCCGCTCCCATCCAAAAATACTACCAATTCATATAAACACATGGCAAAACTGTGAAAAGAAACACCACAAATCAACACATACCAGAAATGCAGCGAGTGGAAAATAAAATAAAATAAAATAAAATATAAAAACGTACTGATTTCAGTGTGTCCCAAGCTAGCCAGACGGTGGAGAAGTGGCCCCATCCAAGCTTGCTCTGAACAACATATCTCCCGTGTTTGAAGGTATCACCGATCCGCACCGCGTGGTAGCCGCCGCGTCTGTAGTCCTCAGTCCCCTCGTCCTCGGAAGTGTAATCGCTCGTCTCGCTCCGATCGCCGCCGTTCCTATCAACCGCCGCCGCCGACCCCGACCCCGACGCCTCCGCCATCAATCGATTACAGTCAATCGGAGAATCTGAAGAGACTTCGAAATGGAGATTGGGGGGAGCACGCTGAAAAATCTCGGCCGTAGACTTGTCAGAGTGGTGGTACTTTCCCAGAGAGGAAACAGAACTCTAGGGTTTTTTATTTTTCCCCTTTAGTAATTTAATTTTTATTTATCAGATGAACACTCTGGAATAATTATTTATTATTAATTAATTAATTTTTTAAATGACGAATATTTTAAAAATAAAGAATTGAAATTGTCCTATTTCAAAGTTCCAACCATAAAAACCATATTTACTTTTTCTTGTTTATTTCTACTTTAAATTAACTAATTTTGTACCATCTTTTCTTTTTTTAGTCAACCGGTTAACAAATTTATCATGACTAATTTGATAAAAGAATAGTATTTCATTGTGGATTTTCAATTAATTTTTAGTACATACTAAGTTTATTAACTAAACGTTTTATCGGCTCCTACCGTTAGTCAAAAAATTTTACAACCTCTTTTTTTTAGTAACGAAGGAATCTACAACCAACCGTACATGTACACTGAATTTACAACCTTTTTTTAAGTAACGAAGGAATCCTCAACCAATCGTATAGGTGCACTGAATAAATATACCCTCTCGTTCACTCTGAGTATATTATATGGTAATTTTATTTAATAGTTGTCTTATTATTAATTACAATCAGCAATCCACGGAAAGAAAAAAGACTCAAATCAAAATCTACAAACAAAAATCTATTTAGAATTTTACAATTAAATTTAAAGAATGTAATTATATATACTCATTAAAAAAAAGTTATAAAAACTTAATTTTCATAATATGGAATTGATTATTAAATAAATGAAGTGATGTTTTTTTTTTATAAAAGTAGGCTGGAAAATTGAAGATATAATAATAATAATAATAATAATAATAATAATAATAATAATAATAATAATAATAATAATAATAATAATAATAATAATAATAATAATAATAATAACAACAATAATAATAATAATAATAATAATAATAATAATTATTATTATTATTATTATTATTTATTATTATTTATTATTATTATTATTATTATTATTATTATTATTATTAAAAAATATAGATGTATTGGATTTTAGATTGCGCAGAAGAGATTAATTGATGTTAAAGTAATTAAAAAAATGTGGAAAATACGAGATAAAAAAAATTATATATACACATAAATTAATTTTACAAATATACTATTAGAATTTTTTAGCTTGCCATAACGTTTCTTTCTTTTATATATAAGATCAGAACTAAGCCCATTAACAACATTGCTTCTTGGGCCAAGTCAAAATCTTCAAGTTGACTAAAATATCTGTTTCAGCCCATTAATTAATAATTACACTAAAACATCATTAAAAACATCAATTCAAGTTTCAAAATACCAAACTATGAACTATCAATCCATAAACAAAAAAACCATCATATGAAAGAACAAAGTCACAAAGTAGTATGCCCTTTGCGCAGAGAGCCTATTCAATGACAATTTCACAAAAAACATCATTAAATCAAGCAATAAATCCATTAAAAACATCAATAAAACTTTCAAAATACGAAAACATAAATCCACGAAACGAAATCTCAAACTCACAAAACTTAGTTCGCCCTAGGAGCAGCCCACTCAACTCTAAGGATAAGATTATCATAACCATAACCATTAAGCTTGTTAATCGCCCTCTCACCGTCTTCCCTGCTCACAAAATTCACGAAACCGAACCCTCTGCTGGTCCCCGTTTTCTGATCGATAGCAACATAAACTCTGCTCACGTTCCCAAACGGTCGGAAAAGCTCGAGCAAATCGGGCTCTCTGGTATCTTCCGAAAGATTAGTTACCCTAACAGAGTTCTCTTCGTTCCTTCTTCTCATGTCAGAACCACCGCTCTCTTTTTGACCCGGCCTCTGACCAGGAGGTACATAAGCTTTCTTTGCAGAAGGGTCTGTTAAAGGATTGGTGTCCGATGGCTTCTCAATGAAGGAATCGGTTGGCGGAGTTATATCCTTGTAAGGGCACCTCGAAGTCCAGTGGTCTCCCTTTTTCCCGCACGACCTGCACACCATTAGTACGGCTCCTGCTTGGAATACAGAATCTCCAGAAGCCTTGGCCTCGTCTTGCTTAGTACCTGTTTTTTTTTTCGATTTTTTGAGTTAGGTTTTTGTACTATTGATATTTTATCAAATCAAGAAGTGTGAGGGTGGTGATGTGATAACATATATACAGATATGGGGTGTTTATGTATTGAATTTTATCAGATCATGAATCTGGGGTTTTTATGTAAATGTATTGAATTTTATCAAATCAAGAAGCTTGGGGATTATTACAGGGGGGTCTAATAAAACGAATATTTCTAATCGCCTTGAAGATGTTCTCTAAACAATAATACATTTCGCCACTTTTCATAGACAAGCCTTAAAATAACAGAGAGAAACCGTGATTATGAAGTTTGCTACACAATGTTAATTCACAGAAGCAGAGATGCAAATTCCGGGTATTTTGGTGCAACAGAGTAAATGTACATCGGTGTCCAACTCATTCTAGATTTACAAATGAACTTAAAAGGAAGGTAAACGAAGGTATTAAACAAGAATACTACCATGAATAAGACTCGAAAGATTGTCTATGAACAAGACATACCAAACAAAATGTGCAATGACAAGTTATGTTCCGAGATTGCCAACAGTGAACACTCAACAGTCGATACCAAGGATTAATCATATTAGACACCAAAATTGGAATCCCAGTTGATAGTTAACATTAGTTTTCGGGTTTCGGCAAAACAAAACAAAAACATTATGCAAAGCATCTTTGTTCAGAATCAAGAATTTAAAAAAGGCCAAAACAATAAATAACCAGCTGTGCAAGTATCTTCATCAAATTAGGACTGATTAAACATGCCTTCTTTCCACCATTAGATTGCCAATTGAAGTTAGAATAAATAAGCCAATTGACGCAAAAAGTGCCTACGTTTTTTCCTAAGCTGTAAAACTAAGCAATGTTATTCCTCATGCCCTAATTTTAAAAATCTCAGGCCTCATCAGAGTCAGGCAAAATTAGTCCAACATACGAACGATAAAATTAAATTAGCAATCATATATATATGAACCAGAACATTATAATTTTCAATCAACACATATGAAGAAACAAGATCTAGAACATTAAAATCTAGAACACAGATATATGAATATATATATATATATATATATATATATATATATATATATATATATATATATATATATATATATATACCAACAAGATCCAGATAAGAGGCGGATAAATATAAGACAGTCAAGGGTGGGGATAAGCTAAATACATCGCCGACAGGGCAGCGCGTGAGTTTACCTGGGGCGCGTGGGCGTTCGAGGATGATCTCTTCCGTGGAGACCATAGTGAGGCGGCTGCCGACATCCTCGTGCACAGCGTCGGCGAACTTGGGCCAGGAGCGGCGCTCGATGGCGCGTTTGCTGAGTCGAGCGTTAGCCAGTTTGCGGATGCGCGTGGTGGTGGTAATCTTCACCTTGTTGCCCTCGTCGTTGAATTTGTACTCAATCACCTTCTTAATCCCGCTTTCGTTGGGTCCGATCACCTGCTTCGGCGGCAGAAGAAAATCCAGATCTTCGCCGCCGTCGTCCTCCAATTCTCCCCATCGCACCTTAGGTTGTTGCATCGCCGCCGTCGTCATAACTTTCAGACTCGCTCGAAAAGAAAGAGAGAACAAAACGTTATCAAAATTTTATGCGCTAGGGTTTTCCGATTGATTTTACCTTTTCTTTTTTATTTTAATGAAAATAAGTATTTATTTTCCTTTACTTATTACAATTACTATTTTTACTATGTCATTTTACCACACAAATTTACTAATGTCTTTTTACGATTTGTTTTTTTATTTTTTTATTATTACTATTTAAGTTATTAATCCAAATAAAATATTTAAAATAAAAATTACAATATAAATATGGGAGGTGATAAATGTCGTTTCAGTTTTCATAATGTCGTTTTGACTTCAAACGTGATCATGACTATTTTCGAGTTTGAATTTGGCAAAATTCAGAACATGGGCTATGTTTGGTAAGCTTTTGGGCTTTCATTTCCATTTTATTTTGGGGAAAGATGTTTTGGGAGAAGAATTTGAAAATTAAATAAAGTTTGTTTGTGTTTTGGGAGGAGACAGTTTGTACTGTAGCAAGTCAAATCATGTCTGAAAGGTGTTGGAAAAAATGTATTTTGGAAGAAGAATTTAAAAGATAAAGTGATTTGATTTTGTATTTTAGTGAAGACAATTTTCACTGTAGCGGTCAAATCATGTTTGTTAGAGAGAGAAATATTTGAATTTGTTTTGGGGAAAGTTTGGAAATAATTTGAAAAGCTTAACAAACATAACCATGGAATTTGTAATTCTTTGAGTTAGCATTCTAATCTAATTTGAATCGCCAAGATTGGATGTCGGTTGAGAAAGTTATGCATGAATTAATGAACACTGCCCACAACTTTGATGTTTTAAATTATGTAAAATTTAAAACGTAACTCATTCATGCATAACTTTGTTACCCGACATCCAATCCAGGTGATTCATATTGGATTAGAAAGCTATCTCAAAGGACTACGGTTTCCGTCTTTTGAACTTTGCCAAATTCAAAATAGAAAATAGTCAAAATCACTTTCAAAGTCAAAACGACATTAGTAAAATTAAAACGACATTTATCATTTCAGTATAAAAATTCACAAGATAGAATTACAATTTACATCAATATTGATTAACAAAACCAAAAGACTTTCTAAATACAATCCCCATTATACAAATGTTGATCACAAGTTCACAATTAAAATAAATAAATCATATTATGTAAAATCCACCTCCTTAAAATTATATTTACATTTATTTCCATAAATAGCTAAATTGATTATAAAAAAAATTGCAATTTATTGAAGTCCTAACTCGCGAAAATGAGTCCAAATAATGAAAATTAGAACCTCTTAAAACATAAGTTAAAATTTCAATATATTTACCCAAAAATATCATATTTAACATGGATTCATCATTCATCCGTATTGGCCATATTTCACTATCAAAACTTACAGACACCCAAGCTTAGATCAAAAGACGAAATTCCTCGTTCCTAAGATTCCTATTATGTGGTCAGACGTGTTTTTTTACATCTACAAACAAAAATATATTGAAAATTAATAAATCTACAAATGCAGAAATTCATCTAGATGATCTTGTAAGAAAATATTCTTTTATCTAGCAAAATAAATCATTGAATTTTTTGGACGAGAAACTTAAAATAAGCAATGGAAATTCTATAATTAAAAGTTAAAATTATCAAAATTGAAGAAATATTTCAAACTTTAGTGTCACCAGAACTAGGCCCATTTACAATCTTGCTGCATTGGGCCCAGTCCAAATCTTTAATTGGATGGATTCCTCAAATCATGCATCCGGTTGACAAGTGAAGGTAAAACGAAGTCGGGCATTTTCGTGATTATGGTCAAATACGATCCATCCAGATCGTGTGATGCATGGGTGATGAAGGAGTATCGTGTGAAAAAATCTTGGTCTAAATTATATACTATTGATAAGTAGTAGCGTTTTCCGAGCGGTGAAGCGATCACTGTCCATAAATATACACGACATTAGTACATTCGTCTTTCGGAATAGTTTAGTGGCCTATAATCATAGTCTACAATTACTATTTAATATTAAATCGAAAATCGAAAGAAAATTACAAAAAGACAATAGATTAATCGAACAATTTGCTAAAAGGAAAAAATATCTCAAATTAAATATTTATTGTAATATAAATCCACCTCTATGTATGCTATTAAAAAAATTCCACAATCACATGATTAAAGAAATCTTGTATTAAAAAAAAATGCCAAATAAAATAATAGGAGATTGCTTATAATAATTTAGTCTAGAGAATAGCATATTTGTTTGAATATTGTCAAACTTTGTTGAAATAGAGGAACAAAAACATCTATGCTTCCATCTCCAATGAAGGATGGCACAAGAAATATCATCCCCTCGGTTGGGAAGAAAGAAGGCATGAAAATGTGGGGGCCACCTTTTCCAAAGTCTAGGTCATAAAATGGAAACCTTAGCCAACTATCAACCTCCAAATTCGGCCACAATATCGACTCTTGTGTATCCGCGGTTGTATTCGGGACTAGATCCTCCTCGTTTACTTTATGATTAGCGAAATCGATAAATGATTTAAAATAATTATCGTTGATTTTAACGACCGCCTCGTGTAAAAGGCTGGCTGCATAAGGAAGGGGATTGGTTAAGAGGTCGTTCACTTTTGCACTAGCAAATGCCCAAAGAACCAAGTTGCCGAAATACTCGTTTGGCACCTTAGGGTTTAGTCTGGCTCGACCGTCCACTGACATTCTTACTCGGGTGGTCTCGTACCCGTTTAAGCCACGAGCCCTATTTATGGCTCTCCATAGATGTGCGACAATGCTCTCAAAAGTGCTGAATGTCTTATTATTATTTCCGTAAGTGGGAGAAGTTTTCGCCTTGAGATTCGAAAGAAAATCGACCGAGTAATGAACTTTGTGCACCATGATATTATCCACGTTACAATTGATTAGAGGATAGACTTGCTTTAGATTTTTCGTGACATATTCTACGCCTTTATGCTCAAATTCAAATTTAGGAGGATTTCGTGGATTGAATATCGTGCGGTCGCGGAAAGGAAGTGGGCTAATTTCTAGTCCCCGACTGGCCTGGCCCCACGCGACCAGAAAACTACTGGTCGAGTTTCCGTCAGCCACAAGGTGGTGAGCAGTAAAACCCACCACCATCGAGCCACAAGTGAACCTTGTGATTTGAACTTGAACGAGCTCTACCACATCCTCTAAGCTAGGGTGTAGCCTTAGCAAAGACGAAGAAGGTTTGAAAATAATAGCTTTATCGAGCGCACAATCAACTGACGACTCCACAAATCTAATACCCTCGCCATTGAGAAGAATAATAGGGTTTCCGTTACTGTCTTTCCCGAGCCTCCCGGCCCACTCTGGATACACACCCAACGCCGTTCGGAGCCCTAGCTCCAGGGTTATGTTCGGTGGGGTCGGGGGGCGATAAGCGTAAATTACGGCTAAATGTTGGTTATAGGTAACCCTATCAAAAACAGATAAAGGAATGCAATGTGATTTTGGAGGATGATTGTCTTGATAGATAGGCTTAATAAGCCTTGATCTTCCTATATTCACCTTCATAATTTTGGGGAAACTTTAATTTAATTTGGTTAAGGTAATTTTGTGTTTGAAAACAATGCACTATTACACTCTTTATATATTGTCTATGGTAAATAAAATTGGTGTTATGTATTTAATTTTTTATGCTGTTAATTAATATATTGATTATTTTGTGTTGGAAGCATTTAATTTTTTTCTCTATGATGTTTTGAATGTATTATCATAATTCAGACAAAGTATATTATTTTATTTAATTACTTATTAATTATTTTTCATGAACTCATGCCCATATTACATAGCCAAAGTTTTTTTTCAGATTAGTTATGAAAATATATTTAAGGTCGACATTTAAATATTACAAATAAATGCGAATACATCCCTTTGTTCTAACAAAAAAAAAATATAATACATACAAAGCAAGAAATACACAAAAAAATCCACTTCTATAAGGCCCATCTTACGTGGGCCCCCAATTAATTACTACAATAAAATTTCTTTTTCAAATGGGCTTTGATAAATGCATGATGCATTTTAGTAAACGTAAGGCATTTTATTTAATAAAAATCTAGCACCGATTCCGTCTTTTTCGCTCAAACTTTTACTTTACCAGAATATTGCATTGTTAATCATCAAAACACGAGTTCATCAAATTTTGAGCATCACTCAAACTAGTGTCTATTGTATATGCTCGTTTTTTCAGGATTCGTGAAGATTTTCCTACGTCAAATTTTCCACCATCTTTTTGTGTTTTTAATCCACAAAAACCACCAAAAAAAACTCTCCACTTCAAGTAGAAACCTCTAATTTTCAATTTCAAGACATATTTATGGACAATTTTTTGAGTTTTTACGATTTTTCCTAATTTAATCATAAAAGTTAAAATATATAATTTAAATTTAAAAATTCACCAACACTAAATAGAATAATGAAATATAGGAATTTTACTTAAAAAGGTAAAATAAAAAGATAAATTATAAATGGGTGAGATGGAATTAAAAATTAAATGAAAAAATGCTTGCATTTACTAAAACTCATCATGTACTTAATCATTTATATATCCATTTGAAATGGGCCTCCATATTGGTTGCATCACTCCGTAAGTAATTCTAATAATAAACAAATAAAATCGAATTGAAATGCTTGCTTACTCACGAAGCTTCAAAGAATCGTACTATAATTACTATTTTATTCAAAATAAAAAACGTCAACTCTGTTTTCTTTCCGCTTTTGCTACAAACCAAAAAAATAACACCAATTCCAACATCGTCCGGAAAAAGACACCAAAACACGCTTTTACGGTATCTGCTTCATGTTTTCCGAAAAGGACGTTTCACCGTATACCACTTCAGTTCCTATTTTCAGAAATATTGCACTTAATTATATATTTTCAATATCATATATAATATATAAAAAAAAGGTTTTTTTTTTTTAATTAATTATAAATACTTAATTTACCTTCACATGACATTCACATATCAAGTCACCATCGTAAGATAACGAGGATCAGTTAATTACAGAAATAATAAATCAAATTTGTCCATTTCCCTATTTATTTCTATGGTTAAATTACGGTAGACCTCTTGGGTTAATGTCAAATTACGAACAAACCGGTCATATTTGGGTAATACACTCACCACCTAAACTATTCTTATGGTGTCAAATTCAATAGAATTTTCTAGATTTTATGGAATATTCTGTAGTTTGTAATCGTATTTATGCAAAAAAATTAGTTTTCGATACACCACAATTTTATATTTACAAGCCAAAAAACACATCTTATGATCATTTTTTAAAAATATGGAGCTCGAATGGGATAAAACGAGTACAAACGAAATATTCCGCTAAATTAGACACTACAAGGATGAACGTGTACGAATATTCATAGTTGGGAGATGTGGTTGTAATTACGCAAACACGATGGGTGATTTTAATATTTTTACCATATCTCAGGGGTGACCGTAATTTACTCTTATTTTCACTTCCCTGCATCCAAATATTAATTTCTCAAGGACTAAATTATAAAATTTATCTTTAAAATTTCATCTATAATAGTTATTGAATAAGAAATTATATTAATTAATAAAATGTAATGAAAATAATTGGTCGTACGTAGTATTATTTAATTATAGCACATTATTATCGATATAAAGTATAAACATAAATGATACAATGGATGTATTTTGTAATTTAATAAATAAAAAAAGTTACATTTTTAATTATTTTGTGCGTATAATGCAAATAATAAGATTCGATTACAATAAATAAAAGACTGGTCCCCAGTCCATCAACGCCAAAAACAAAAAGGAAAAAAGAAAGAAAAAAATTCCACAATATAGTACTACAAAAATAAAACTTGTCTGTACGAAAAAGCATAACAAAAAAAGCAAGTGTATTTAATTAAAAGAGTAATTACACATACCTCCCTGAGGTTTAGTGTAATTATATCTAGACCCTCTTTGATTTAGAAAATCAGATATACCTTCCTGAGGTTTATATTTAATTATATAGGGACCCTCTACGATTTAGAAAATTACAAATACCGACTGAGGTTTGATATCAGCTAATATTTAACCCATTTCACTATTAACCAAGATTATGGCTAATTACATTGGCACATATCATTTTTCAATAATATTACAAAAACACATCGCTTAAAGTTTAATTTTATCTAAAACTAGATATAAACTTGTTAAATCATATTTTTTTTGTTTTAATGAAATACTTATTTTTATAGAAAAAATAAGAAAATTAATTATATCATGAAATAATTTGCTCTTTTGTATGTAATACTAAAATAAAAAAAGTAATATTTATTTATTATTTATTTATTTATTTACCGTAGGGTAAATAACGAAAAACCTCATGAACTTAGGCTAAATGCCGAAAAATAGCCCCCACCTATCCGTAACAATCAAAAACTCCATCTGATTAACTGTTGATCGAGTTAGGTGAAATATGTGGGAAATAAAAAAAAAATCTGAACTAGTGTAAAGTATTTCCTGGGATAAAAGGATATCCGTGAAAGTCACACTGTAATGAGTTGGTGTAAGATGGAAAAACACCTCACGGGGTTTTTGGTAATTACGAATAGGTGGGGGTATTATCGTTATTTAGCCTAATTTAAGGGGTTTTGCATTTACCCTTTATCTATTTAGTATTCTTCGTCTACAAGAAAAATGGTTACTTGGATAGGGGTTTTTTTGCTGCAAAAAACATTAAATGGTAAATGACAAATACATTTTTATTTTATATGCAATTCTGGAAAAGCTGGGGAAAAAGATATAGCAACGTGCTATCACAGGCAAAGAGAAAGTAATTCTAATTTTAAATTAATTCGCTCAAATGTGAAAGAATCATAGAGTGACGTCATTATTTAAAAAAATAATTTATCATATAAGCATTATTCCTTACATATTTCTTTATTTTAAACCACCAAATTGGGTACACTAGTGAGAATTATTTATAGTTAACCGATTCTTTTTTTAATATTCTTACATTAGAATAATTCATAAGACTTTAAAAATAATTTAAATTAAAAAAAATAGTAAATAATTTTATTGTATGGTAAATATTTTGTACGTGGATAAGTAATAAATAATAACCGCATAAAACTTAATCCAACACCTCGCGGGACGTGCGCCGAGGCCGGCGCAAGCTAGCAGCAAACATCCTTCAATCTGTTCCAACCGACCACTAGCCATCAACCTCGGAGCAGCGTAATCATTTGGATACACAAACCCCACTCGCGCTTGTAAGAATTCTCATCAACGCTCCACTTGAGATGCACACAGTTCACTGGAGTGTACCACACGCGCGGATTTCGAGTAGGATGATGGACTGCGGATCAGATTTTGTTCTGTAACCGTTGTTCTGCATGAGGTAGGAGTGACTGAGTTGTCGTTTGCATGCATTTTACCTTTTTACCCTGCTATGCAAGCATAGAAAGCTGAGCTGTTAATTACATTTCGAATTTTATTCTGGACCCCTGAAATATAAAATTTTAGTACTTTGCACCATCGAAAAAAATTAATAGCATCTAACATCCTCGAACATCATAAATCATGCATAATACACCCTAAATAAATTTTTAAAGTTCATGAAGGTAATTTCATATTATAGTGGGATTTTTAGGCTGCTATATTTAACATCATTCTTTTTTTATATTCACTAATCATTTTGAAATGACAAATTGCAAAAAAAATAAAAAAATCTCATAAATACGTTTATCATTTTTTTCCGCAATAAAAATAAATAAACAAACAACAAAAATCTTTCAGCTATTTTGCTATCAAGTTATTTGAAAATTATATTTTCCTCGAAATATCTTGAATAATTACAATAAGAGATCCAACAATCAAATACTTTTGTGTGAAGCTATTATTTTTTTAAAAGGAATTTTAATTTTCTTCAATAATTCATTCTAAAAAAAAAATATTGATTTTATGTTCAAATTAAAATAAAATAGCAATTTAGTCTTTTTTTTTGCACCCTGTGAATAAATAAATAAAAAAACAATAAAAATTGAAATTATCCTCATTAAGTGTTAAATATTCAATTCATGATTTATTGTATTTTGCAGTACAAAGTGTTATTAATTTGTTTTAAGGGTGTAAAGTGTTATTAATTTTATATAAGGGTGCAGTATGCTATTAACTTTATGAGTTTAAATTAGGATTAAGCCAAAAAACGAATGATTTATTGAGTCAAATCACATTAAATCATATGCAAACTGATGTGACGCGCCTTCTATTTACAGAGCAAAAATGATCATTATTGATTTGTTTCACATAAGTGATGTTATCTTTTGGGAATTAAACTTCACTTACTTAGTAGTGGACCCTACAGTAATTGTTAGCACATTAAATATTGAATTATTATTGTCCTTATTTTAATTGACTACTTGTGAGCTTTGTGAAATTACTATTTTGCAAGTGGGGATAATATAAAAAGTAATTGTTTCAAATTTAATAAACTTAGTTCCGCGATATATATTTTCTAGACATTATTAAATATTTATTAGATTTTTTAATGAGAAATTGCATTTTGGACCCTAAGAATAACTTAATTGCCCATTTACACCCTAACATTATAAAATTAACAAAGTTCACCATCAAATTATATTTATCATGCCAAAATGCACCCTACATCAACTTCTTGTGAGATTTTAACCAAAAGAATAATATAACTTTTTTTTTTTGTAATTGGTAATCGTGAGCGCCATAATTGTTCGATATAACTCTTTTGGTAGTCAATTGGTGATTTTGGCAAAATAAATTCCATCCCTATCTAAACATACGTAAAACAGCCTGGCTGACAACCAGGACTGGAGTGTAGAACCACAAAAGCATTGCGGATAAGATTTTCGCTCGGGGAAAGTTTCAATTTTTGTACGAACACGTGGTATGTAATTTTATTTATTTTCTGTCGGTCAAAATTTCTCGCATATAATATAATAACTATAGCATTATCGATGAAATCTTTCTATTGGATCACATAATAATTAAAAGTATATATTTTTTAAAGTAAACAATATCGATTTACATAGTATGAAAATCAATTGTGCGAGTAATATTTACGGTGCATTTACGCACATTTATTATTTTTATAAATTTATACACGCAATGTGACCGTTCTTAAAATTCGAGCAATATATAATAAAATCGGAGCAATAGTCAACATTATATATTTTTTAAATGGTAATAGTAATCATCAAAAAATAACAAGAAGAAAAATTTCATTAATTTGAAATTAAAAAGTTATGTAAGCTTTGTGGAAAAGGACAATAGAACAAAAGAAAAAAAAGAAAAAAAGGAGAAAGGGGAAATTGTCTTGACAAAAAAAAGGAAAGAGGACTACATATAAATTAACAAAATTATAGGGGCAAAATAGTCCAATCACATTGAGAGTGTGCAATCCCTTCATTTTAATATGTAATAAATAATAAATAATTTTTATTTTCCACCTACGACATTCCTAATTTTCGTCCTTTCTCATTCCGTTCATACGGAGCCAAACATTCTCTGCAGTTCAATCCCTGCAGTCGCTTCGGTTTATGAAAGTTGCATAGCGTTTTATATTTTTTGAAATGAAGCACGCTTTATAGGTTAACACTGTACGAACTGGAGAGGAAAGAAGTTTAAAAATATATATAGGACCGAAGTCCTCCATTTTAGTCTTCACAGAGTCTCTCTTTCATCTTTTTTTACTTTTTATATATATATGTGCTGCGCCCATTCTCTGTCACACGACGCGCACTCTATAATCCTCTCTCTCTAAAACGAAATCGTGATTTAGTGTGAGAAATCGGCGAGAATGTCGGGAATCGGTAGCGAAGGGCGAGGACGTGGCGGCGGTAGGGGACAACATCCTGCCGGCCGTGGACAACAACCATCGCGCGGCGGCGGTCCAGGCCGTGGTCGGGGACGCGGTGCCGGTGCTCCGCCGCAGCAGTCGCTTTCGGCTTCTGCCACTCCTTACCAGCAATCTCCGGTGGTGCCGGCGGCCGCAGCGCTTAGCCATCAGATGGAACAGAAGCTTACGCTTCAGGCTTCTTCGTCCGTGGTTCCGGTGACCAAACCACCTGCTCCGACGCCTCAGCCACAGGCTCCGGCGGTGGCGGCGGTGATTCCGCAGCAAGGACAGTTACCACCGGCTTCCACGAAGGCGGTGAGGCTGCCGGCAAGGCCAGGCCTCGGATCATTCGGACAGAAGACCGTCGTTAAGGCGAACCATTTTTTGGTCTCGGTTGCTGATAGAGATCTGAATCACTACGATGTAAGTGTTTTTTTTTTTTTTTGACTGAGAAGGTGCTTTTCTGTGTAGAGACTGCGTATTTGTTTGTATTTAATACAGATCTCTTTTCACTTCATGTATGTGTTGCTGTGTGTGTGTGTATGTATGTATATGTGTTTTTGTGTATTTATTTGTTTGTATTTTAGACAGATCCTTTATCACATGTATACGCGAATAAATTTTTTTCTCCATTTCTGGTTTGCTTGTATTATTTATGTGTTTCGTATGTATGTTGACCGTATACATGGTGTTTGTTTCTTATGTTTGTGTTTTTGGGTATGCATTTGTTTGTATTTTATACAGATCCTTTTTCACATGTATATGAGAATATTTTTTTTTCTCCATTTCTGGTTTGCTTGTATTTTTTGTGTGTTTCTTACGTATGTTGACCGTATACATGGTGTTTGTTTCTTATATATGTGTATGTGTGTATTTTACACAGATCCTTTTTCACATGTATGTGAGATTTTGTTTTTTTCCATTTCTGGTTTGCTGTGTTTCTTATGTATGTTGACCGTATAAATGGCGTTCTGTACAGTTTGCTTGGTTTTTTTTTTTTTTTATTATTTTTTATTTTTTTTTATTTTTTGCTTTTCTTATGCACTTTCACCTTATTAATTATGTTTTTGGAAAATATGTTGCATGGAATGTTTAGGAGTATGGATCTGCCATTTACATTAAAAAATATGTTATATATATATATATATATATATATATATATATATATATATATATATATATATATTACATATATATATATATTATTTTATTGAATTATTTCTAATTATTTTAATTTAAAAAAAATAAATAAAAAATGTGCATGTAATATTTATGGTGTATGGACACATGGCACTCTCTTTTTCAGAAAACTTGTTTATCATGTATCGTAATTCTTTTCGAAATCATTAACACTCTTCTGGTTTATTGTTTATGTGATTTGTGAATAGATGCCTCTGTTTATTTTAATGTACATTCAAGATGCATAATGCATTTCTTTTGTGTTTTTCTGTGTTTTGAATACAAGAGTAATGTGTTCCGATTTTTTGTAATTGTTTCGATTATTTTTCTGCCTGTTATTTTCATTTTTAGGTTGCAATCTCGCCTGAGGTTGCATCAAAGAAGGTATGCCGGATGATAATGAATCAGCTTGTCAAAACCTTTCACTCCTCGCATTTGGGCAAGAGAAAGTTAGCATACGACGGAAGAAAGAGTTGCTACACTGCAGGGCCACTGCCCTTTGCCTCTAAGGACTTTGTCATCAAGCTTGATGAAGATAGTGGATCCAGGTGAAGTCTCATTCGTTTATTAAGTAAAATCGATTCCATAACCGATTTCGTTATGAAACGTGAATAATGTATCTGTGTTCCTATGCAGGAGGGAGCGCGAATTCAAGGTTTCGATCAAATTTGCTTCCAAAGCTGATCTCTATCACTTGAAGGAGTTCCTAAAAGGTCAACAACGTGATATCCCACAGGAAACTATACAGTTTCTTGATGTGGTCCTTAGGGAGAAGCCATCTAATAGGTGATATTCTGTTTTTTTTATTTAGTTTAAATATAAGAACATACACAATCCGTAATGGTTATAATATTCTTATTTGATGTTTTGAAATTCAGCTATGAAGCTGTTGGGAGGTCCTTCTTTCATCCGGAGTTTGAATCTGGGGAGCTTGGTAATGGCCTGGAATACTGGAAAGGGTTTTATCAGAGTCTTCGCCCAACACAGATTGGGCTGTCACTAAACATTGGTACTTAGCAATTTTTTGTCTCTAATTTATGTTTATCACTATTTTTGTTTGGTTATGGTTCTAAAGCATACATGCGATTTTTTTGGTTATACTAAAACTCGTTATTTCTAATTGTTCAAATGCTGTGTTGCAGATATGTCGGCTAGAGCATTTTTTGAACCTATTTATGTGTCTGAGTTTGTTTTCAAGTACCTCAACCTCAGGGATCCGAATAGGCCTTTATCTGACCAAGATCGCATTAAGGTAATAATTTGATTGTCTGAGTTTGTACAGCAGTCACTGTTTTGAGTTTTCTTTCATATTAATCAATGCTGTTTTGTTTTTCTTCTTTTA
Source organism: Erythranthe guttata (assembly GCF_000504015.1). The sequence goes on from NW_012193236.1 coordinate 295,506, forward strand.
AGGTGAGAAGAGCTCTGAAAGGTGTTAAGGTTGAGAACAATCATCAGGACCATGTAAAGCATCATAAGATAACAGGGCTTTCGACTGAACCAACACAAAGGCTTATGTAAGCTCGTCTAACATTTTTCCTTCTTCTACCGCTTTGGTGCATTAAAACAGTACTCTTAAAGATTTTACTCAAGTTTGCAGTTGTTCTTCTGGACTTTTAAATCTTTGATCTATCATTAGTTGTTTATAATTAATATTTTTCTTAATCTACAACAATTAATGCAAAATAATTGATGCGACAAATCAGGTTTTCTGTGGATGAGTCTGGAGCACAAATTTCAGTTTATCAGTACTTCCGTCAGAAATACAATATTGTGCTGAAGTATCCACTTCTGCCAGCACTTCAGGCTGGCAGTGCTGCGAGACCTATTTATCTTCCAATGGAGGTACCCTTTTTCATCTCTTAAATTCTGTGGTCTTGCTTTCTCCGTTTCTTGTAAAATTTGCTTGTTACCAAGTATTTTCATTTTTATTTTTGCACAGGTATGCAAAATTGTCGCGGGGCAAAGATACTCCAAAAAATTGAACGAGAGACAAGTTACTCAACTGCTCCGAGCCACATGCAAACGTCCAGAGGAGAGAGAGAATGTCATTAAAAAGGTATGCATATATGAAATTTATTAGTATTACAGCTTTGTCTTTAAAATAGTTTTGTATTGATCTTATAATTGTATGTTTTGCAGATGGTGGAAAAGAATAACTACAACAATGATGAACTTGTGAATGCAGAGTTTGGTATACAAGTTAGGCCTGACCTTCTGTCCATCGAGGCACGAGTATTGCCGCCTCCAATGGTAATATTTTATAATTTATTTAATTTTTGTATCCCTTTTACATGACCTTTTTAACTTATGCTGCTATCATTTCTGTTGCCAGCTGAAATATCATGATTCTGGAAAGGAGAAACGCGTTCAGCCATATGTAGGACAATGGAATATGATGAACAAGGTAAAAGTTAAAATTGTTCGGACGGACATTTGTCTTTAAACCCTGTTTGGAGATTTTAATTCTGTTTTTCTTTGTCAGATCCACTAACTAAATGTGTTTTGCTAGAAAATGATCAATGGTGGAACGGTGGATTTTTGGACGTGTGTCAATTTCTCCCGGAGCAATGATGATGTTGTCACTAGATTTATCAATAAATTGCTTGAAATGTGCTGTGGCAAGGGGATGGTAAGTGTTGAATTTTTGTGCATAATTTCATTACAGTAAAAAAAAGTGGTAATAATTAGCATGTTTAAAACTGTTTGTTTGTGCGTAGAAATTTGGTCAACATCCTCTAGTTCCTATTCGTACAAGGCATTCTAACCAAATTGAGCAGTCCCTAAATGCCATCCACTCGGAGGCTTTGAAAACTGGGAACAAACTTCAGTTGCTTCTTATTATATTGCCCGACGTGACTGGTTCATATGGTTAGTTATGATGACTAGTTTCTACAAGTCCAACATATAAACTTTTATACAAATATTCATCTTTTTACGTTCTCATTTTTTTTCCCACGACAGGTTTAATCAAGAGGGTGTGTGAAACAGAATTAGACATTGTATCACAATGCTGTCAGCCTAAACAGGTTTTGAAATGCAATATTCAGTACCTCGAAAATGTATCACTGAAGATCAATGTGAAGGTTTGTCACATGAACTTTGAGTCCATCTCTCTCTTTTTTTTTCGCCATGTTATATCCCCTGAATTGACTGTTCTGAATCACACCTTGTGTTCTGACTTAGGCTGGCGGGCGAAATACAGTTTTGGAGCAGGCACTGCTTAGGAAAATGCCTTACATTAGTGACATCCCTACCATAATATTTGGTGCTGATGTCACTCACCCTCAACCAGGGGAGGATTCCAGTCCTTCTATAGCTGCTGTAAGCCCTGAATTCCTTCACCTATTTGCTCAGAATAACGAAAATGCGAAGAATTGAAAAAATTGAAGTCTTCTTATTTTTATTTTTTATTCTCAGGTGGTGGCCTCAATGGATTGGCCAGAAGTCACTAAGTACAGAGGTTTGGTGTCTGCACAAGGCCACAGGGAAGAGATTATTCAGGATCTCTACACTAGTTATCAAGATCCTAACAAGGGCTTAGTCCATGGTGGATTGATTCGGTTAGCATTGTCTAATCTTGATTCATATATATTTACATTATGCTATATTTTATTAATTCCTTTGCTCAATTCTTATTTTCCATATTTTTTTTGCAGTGAACATTTGGTTGCATTCTACAAGAACACTAAGTGCAAGCCTAGCAGGCTCATCTTTTACAGGTTAGAGATTTTGGTGATGTGCATTTGATTTACTCGTAGTGTTGGATGTTTGCCATTTCGTAATTATTTTCAAATTACAGGGATGGTGTGAGCGAAGGACAGTTTAATCAAGTTCTTCTGTATGAAATTGATGCAATTAGGAAGGTATATATACATGCTTCTTGTCGCCTTTTTTTGTACTTCCACTTTTTTAGCATGTAAATTTCTCGAGTGACCTTGTCTGAAAAGTATGTCTTTGTTTTGCATGGATAACATTGTGAGCTTCAGGCATGTGCTTCGCTTCAGGCAGATTATCAGCCAAGAATAACTTTTGTTGTGGTTCAAAAGAGGCATCATACTCGTCTCTTTCCTGCTGACCATAGAAGTCGTAGTACTACAGACAAGAGTGGTAACATTTTGCCAGGTACGGATTATTTATTAATGTTTAATATAATTTATTTATTATTTCTTAATCTTCCCAATTTGTGTGTATAAATCGTTGTGTTTTTGTGAATCAGGTACTGTGGTTGATACCAAGATTTGCCACCCCAATGAATTCGATTTCTATCTTTGCAGCCATGCTGGGATCCAGGTACAATCTTGTAGCACTTCAAATAATTCGTTGAAAATTTCAGCTTGTATTTTACATATATATCTCGATCTATACTTTGTTCGAATTATAATACATTTTTTTTGATAATTCTGGTCTTGATAGGGAACTAGTCGTCCAGCACATTACCATGTGTTGTACGATGAAAATCGCTTCAGTGCAGATGCACTGCAAATTCTCACCAACAGCTTGTGTTACACGTAAGTATTCGTTCGTTATAAATGTTGAATACAATCATACGTTATTTTTTAAATACTTCAAATAAATTGACTTCAATTTTTTCGTACTTTACCCCTCAGATATGCAAGGTGCACTCGCTCAGTTTCCATAGGTAAGATATACAGCCTTCAATCTGATCATAATCTTTCAAATCGTTTTGTTCTACTCGGTTACTCTTTTTTATATTAACTTGAAATTGATCGTCTGTTGTGCAGTCCCACCAGCTTACTACGCACATCTTGCTGCATTCCGAGCCCGTTACTACATTGAAGCGGGAGAATTCTCCGACAGTGGATCTGCTGCAGCGGGCCCCGGTGGAGCGATGAGGGAGAGGGTTGGAGAGGTTCGGGCTCTGCCTGCAATTATGGACAATGTTAAGGATGTCATGTTCTACTGCTGATTTTGGTTGACTTAAAAAACCTAACTACAGGACTACATCTTTTTGTCTATGAACATTTGTTTTTGTAGATTTCTCTTTTTCGGTGCCAAAATATGCTATGATACCTAAGGTTGTTTTGTCGTCGTAGGTTGTTTTTTCGGCGCCGTTTGGTTAATGATTTGCTGGCAATGTTATTTAGAATCTTTGAACTTCAACTGTGTTGGGATTAAAGGAATTTGATCGGTTTTCTTTTTGTTGAATATGTTCTATGTGTGGTCGATTTTTATTTTTTTGTCTATTTTTATTTTATGATGACAGGTACGTATTGCTGTATATACACATTGTTATATATAGTGCTACATGTGTCTTATGCATTTGAGTTATGTTGATATAGTTACTTTAATCTGTAATGTGTCTATTGTAATTTACGTAATAAGCTAATCATGTCAGAAAATTATTGAAAAGAACTGCTGTTATATATATAAACTTGTTTGCCCCAAGATGGCACAAACAGGACTTGAAAAACAATTTTGTTAACATTCTGAAAGCACAGCCAAGCAGCATATAATATAAATTCGATGGTCTTAGATTAAATTAAATATCTAGACAACAACAAAATTAACCGAATCTTGTAGTATTGGTTGAAATTCTTTCCGTACACGAGCTATCGTCCTTTCTCGGTTTGTGTAGCTTTTGTCGGGGCTAATTTCCACGATAAGCTCTTCAAGTGCCGTAGCTTTTCCAATAACGAGCACCCCGAGTTCCACTTCGTTCGGAGACGCTTTGATTCCCGACAGTTTCACCGTTTTCGGATGATCATCATTTGAGGCCTTGTTCACCACCTTCATATGATAATACTTATCGTGAAAGTTTGTTGTCGTAAACTGCAAAATTATAACAATATATTAATATACATATATGAATATAATCGATTCGAGTTGATCAATTTTTGGATAATATATAAAATATTAGGATATATAAAATACCTTAATCTCGAGTCTCTGCAAGCACGGACAAGCGTCGATGAAACGAACGAGGTCGTGGAAGCTAAAAGTATTCCTGAATAGATGACATTCCAACTCCACATGTTTAACCTTCGCCAATTGCTCACTAATTATATTGCCGCGTGAGAGGATTTCAGTTCCG
>NW_012193236.1:313554-325313 GCF_000504015.1 Erythranthe guttata
CCCCCTATGAAGGAAGTCAATGACAATAAGGACCCTACGAGCGAATCGTGGGATACACTCGCGGTTCATGCAGCTGGGCGTGCGTTTTAGGACATTTTAGGACAGGAAAAGACATAAAACCCCTTTGGTAGAGGAAAAAAACCCAGATTGATTCAATTATAAATAATCTAAAGTTATAGAACTAAATTGTAATTATCAAATTGTGGGCTGAAATCGTCTTCCCCAAAATCCAAATTTCTTCTTCGCCATTGAAATCACCACCACCAAATTCCGAAAAAAAAATTATCCAGCAACAAAACAATATGAGAGAAACAGAAGCACATCAAGATGAAGAAATGGAAAAGCTGAGATCGAAAGCCACAGAACTTCTCAATCCAAACCTACTCCCAAATCATCTCCCTCTGCCAAAACCCCAGATGGGCCCCACCTCAAGAAGCTCCTCTGCCTCTCCTTCTCCAACCGAGCCGAAGCCCGGGCCCGCCTGTCGGACCACACCTTAGCACTGACAGACTGCGAGGACAAGGGTAAGATTTTGTTGAGTCTGAACAGGTACAGCGCCGCCCTGTGCTGCTTCAACGCCGCCAATCTCGGCCCCCAGGCGACCGAGAATTCCGATCTGGTAAATGGGTTCTTGGAAAAATGCAAGAGGCTCGAGTTTCTGTCGAGAACCGGCGCATTCGATATTTCTGAGTGGGAAATCGCCCGAATTAGCAGAGTACATCGGCGCATTGGATATCAAGAAATCAGAAATCAGTGGTCGCGGACTGTTTGCCACGAAAAATGTTGAAAGCGGGACCCTGCTTTTCGTCACTAAAGCCGTCGCTGTTGATCGGGCTAGGTGCTCGACGGTCCAGAAGGCGGCGGTGGTGCTAGACGGGCGAGAAGGCGGCGGTGATGCCGAAGTTTTTCCGGGCTGGGAGGTGGGCGGCGGAGTGAAACGAAGAAGAAGATCTGAAAAAATCTTCAATTTTTGTCCCTTATTGCAATTTTGGAAATTTTAAAATTTACAATTTGGTCCTATAAATTATAGTTATTTATAATTTGACCACTCATCAAAGAAATAATTTTTGCTTTATTTTTTATTAAGGATAATTCTGTCATTTCACGTAAGTCAACGAGCCAGTGCACACAAAGGGGCGGTGGACTGACTAAAACACAACATAGGGGGTTATATGCTAATTTTTTTTTCCGGGGGGGTTTTTTGCTTCCGAGAAATAACACAGGGGGTCTATGCAATTAACTCAATTTACGTAATATGCTAATCATGTCAGAAAATTATTGAAAAGAACTGCTGTTATATATATAAACTTGTTTGCACCAAGATGGCACAAACAGGACTTGAAAAACAATTTTGTTAACATTCTGAAAGCACAGCCAAGCAGCATATAATATAAATTCGATGGTCTTAGATTAAATTAAATATCTAGACAACAACAAAATTAACCGAATCTTGTAGTATTGGTTGAAATTCTTTCCGTATACGAGCTATAATCCTTTGTCGGTTTGTGTAGCTTTTGTCGGGGCTAATTTCCACGATAAGCTCTTCAAGTGCCGTAGCTTTTCCAACAACGAGCACCCCGAGTTCCACTTCGTTCGGAGACGCTTTGATTCCCGACAGTTTCACCGTTTTCGGATGATCATCATTTGAGGTCTTGTTCACCACCTTCATACGATAATATCTTTCGTGGAGGCTTGTTGCCGTAAACTGCAAAATTATAACAATATATTAATATACATATATGAATATAATCGATTCCAGTTGATCAATTTTTGGATAATATATAAAATATTAGGATATAGAAATTACCTTAATCTCGAGTCTCTGCAAACACGGACACGCGTCGATGAAACGAACGAGTTCGTGGAAGTCACCAGTATTCCTGAACAGATCACATTCCAACTCCACATGTTTAACCTTCGCCAATTGCTCACTAATTATATTGCCGCGTGAGAGGATTTCAGTTCCGATCTCGATAGAATTAGTGTCCAACTCAACAAGCCTCGGCACATTTTCTATCGCGAGGTGACAAAAATTCGAAAATTCATGAAACCTCATAGATTCGAGGTTCGTCATGTCTCTAATCTCCATGGTTTTGATACTCCAACACACACTTATGCTCAAGTGCTTCAACTTTGGCGCCAAATCACCAGATATACGCACGTTGCTTAATGCATCGATATGCGAAATCGAGAGGCGCTCGAGAGCGATGGAATTCGAAAGCAGTAGCCTCAATCCCTCGTCGTCGAAATCAACGCCTTGTAGAGATAGCTCTTTTAGGGATTTGAAGGCCGGTAAGTTTCTTTCGAAATCACAAGGAGGAACGGGAAAGCGGGCTGATGCGTGAACGGAATTTAAGTGTAGGTGGACGGTTCGGACGACTTTTTTGGAAAACGCGAAATCGAGCCACCTCTTGATTGGCCATGTCTCGTCTTCCGACCACGTGTTTATCTGGAACCAAGGTAAGTAGAGTCGAATTTCTTCTAGAGCCGCACCTCCCTTGAGTGAATCCAATGTGCGATCAATTATGCCAGCGCAACTTCTTACGACCTCCTCCTCGAATACTCGATCATCACCTTTTTTGTTGCGGCCGCGCTTCTTTTCTTGATCTTTAAATGCTTGTAGTTGTTTGGAGGTCGGAGAAAAATCGAGGCGGGTGATGTACTTGTGGAGCCCACGCCAACGTGTGGATAAGACGCTCGTGCACACAGCTTCGGCCACCGTCAGCCGTGAGATTATCGATACGAGAATATCGTCCGGCAATCGGCTGATCTTGTCCACCCCATCATCATCATTATCAATATTATTAATAATCTTATAATTACTTGCTGCTACTAATTTTTCCTGCAGAAACAAATTAAACATATATATCGAAACACATTACTCTTCAATTCAATACACAAGAGAAACACAAAAAAAAAAAAAACTGCATTACTGCATTATGCTTCGTGAATGTACAATAACATAAACAGAGGCATCTATTCACAAATCACAAAAACAATAAACCAGAAGAGTGTTAATGATTTTGCAAAAAAAAAAAATGCATTACACATAAACAGAGGCATCTATTCACAAATCACAAAAACAAGTTAATGGTTTCGAAAGAAAACTATGATAATTGATATATGATAAACAAGTTTTCTGAAAAACAGAGTGACATATATATGTGCATACACATATATATATATATATATACACATAATAAAGATATAATACCGATTAGAAAATAAACAAGATGTTGAAAAAATATCACAAAAAAAAAAAAATATATATATATATATATATATATATATATATATATATAAACAAGAGAGATTTAATAAATAATTACCTTAAGTATCATGTAATTTCTCTTCCTTCTCATCGATTTCGATTTACTGTTCGTCATCGTTCTTCAATCTGCGTACGTAGTATGATATTTATAATATATACATCGAAAATATACATATATATAGAGATAGATACAAGGTAGGTTTCATATAATCTAAACAGAATCACACTAGAACTAGGTTTTATGTATATATATCTTACCATAAATAAATAATATTAAAGGCAGATTTGCATTGTAATTAGGATACACGTATATTTTTGTGCCGAAACCCAATTGACAGTTTTTGTGAAATTTTATAAGCCTAAGGATATTTTTGTGGTTTTCCTAATTAATTTTTTTTTAAAACTAATCGGAAACGTTCTGCTTACAGGGTGTAAAAACTTTTTGACGGGTTCAAAAGAATTAAAAGAGTATAAATATAGATTTTTTGCTTATACACGTGATATTAAATTCAGTGGATGATTGTACTTATATAATTTTAATTGTTCAATTCTACAGAAAACTTAATTTCTGTTGTAAATAATATGGTTGTGGGGTTTCCTAACATAATTACCCAACTCTCCACTAGATCACTAACCTACCCATGTCTTCCCATTATGTGTTAGTGGTAGAGTAACTTATTTTGTAACTTCTCTTGTAACTCTCGGTGGTTTTTCACCTATATAATGGAATTCTCCCTCCCCATATTTACACCCTTATTAATCTCTCTACGGATTTTTGTCTTTGCATTCTCTCTTTATCTTTTATATTGTTGTCATACTTTATTTTCCACCATCATCAAACCGAAAGCAATACCATTAGGGCGATTTACAACACGTTATCAGCACGAATTGCTCGCGATGATCGTGGAAGCACAATTGTTCGTGGGGCTAGAATACTTGGAGAAATTGTGAGCGTGGTTCGTTTGTAAAACAGTGATCTACTTTCGTAGAACGTATAATCTTCTCTATAGTATCTGAATTTTATCAATTTTCAAGTAAGCCTTAACCCCTTGAAATTCTTTATTATATGAATGCATGTTAGATAAATTCGAATTAGCATGAAAAGTTGTGTAGCATATTTATTTGATGTCATTTGATATTTGTTTGAAAATTTCGGTTGATGTTTCGAGTACTGTATGATTCATGAATCGATTGTTATATGAGTTGTACTTTGTTGGTGAATGAAGATATGAAGTTTATGAATTAATCTATTTGTCAAGATGAGTAATATGTAATATTCTTGTAGAATGATTTCACTATGAATATTCTGCGTACATGTTTGGACATTTAATGTTATACCAGTGAATAAAATCATCCCTGTGAATATTCTGTGTGCATGAAACAATCGGTTTGTCTAATAATCATGAACTGGTTGAAATATATGTGAATTCTATGCGAGTCATATATGCTGTATGTGGTTGTATCACGTCATATGCAAATTTCATGACATAAAAGTAATATACAATAATTTGATTCGCATGTATTCTTTGTCTATGTACGATAGGATGGAACATTTGAGCAAACTTGATTTCACCCCTTTGAATGTATCTGGTGAGAACTACGTGAGTTGGACAATGAATGTTAAGATCCATCTCACTAGTAAGAAACTGAGGATGGCTATTGTCAAAGAAAATCTGCTTAACGAAGCCCAGAAGGCTGAAACCATGATTCTGATTAGGAGGCACCTAGATGAGGTCCTCCGTTTGGACTACTCATAGATTGAGGATCCCCAAATACTATGGGATGCCCTGGCTAGTCGATTTGATCACCAAAAGACAATCCTCTTGCCTGAAGCAAGAAACAAATGGATTCACTTACGGTTTATGGACTTCAAAACCGTTAACGAGTATAACTCTAAATTATATCGCATCAAATCCACCCTAGAGTTTTGTGGAGAGAAACTAACTGATGCTGAGATTCTGGAGAAGACGTACTCTACATTCCCTGCCTCACATATGATACTGTCTCAACAGTACAGAGCCAAGAACTATACTCAGTTTTTAGAGTTGGTCACAGTTCTGCTCCTTGCCGAGAAGAACCTTGATCTTCTTTTGAAGAACAACCAGGATCGACCAGTTGGTACTCGACCTTTGCCAGAAGCAAATTTGGTCAATCGAAATCCTCAACCTTTGCCAGAAGCAAATTTGGTCAACAGAAACAACCGTGGAGGAGGCAGATGCCGGGGGTTCAATCGTCGAGTGAGAGGACGGGGTAATAGGGGCGGACATGTTCCTTATAATAGGCCACCTAATGGTCCCCCACAGTATGGACAAAGAGAGAATATGCCAAGAGGAGGTAACAATGCTCGACCTAGAGGTGCGCAGCAGAATAGAGCCCCGAATCAGAATCAAAATCAGAATAGAGATACATGTCATAGGTGTGGTGGAACTGGGCATTGGTCACGCACCTGTCGTGCGAGGAACGTTATGGTTGGTGGTGTAAATAACAATACACCACCGGAGACCAACCTGGTTGAGATAGACGTTCTCAATGAGGAGCCCATTGCTCGACTCCCAAATCTGGGCACATCTGACCCAATGACCCTGTTTGGAATATGATTTGAATGTTATTTTATGAGTTTAGACATTATGTTCTTTTATGTTTCTAGTTTATCAGTTTTAAGTTATGTTGTTTATTTGGTCATGCTTATGAACCAATTTCGTATTTGGATTATGTTTGTGCTTTATTTTCTGAACTATATTTTATATGGCTATGTTTTAATTAGTTTATATGGTACTCGATAGAGTTATCTTGTTTGGATTTTATTAAAGTATTTTCAATTGCGGAATATATGATTAGATTTATTTATCTTTCTAAACATGGCATGTGGGGATGAATGTCTGGCAGATAGTGCGACAACGCACACTATCCTTAGGGATAAGTCATATTTTGTTAGTTTCATGTCTAGTAAGACTTCTTTGACTACTATATCAGGCACATCTAGTATAATAGATGGTTATGGTAATGCCCATATTATGTTACCTCATGGCACAATTCTGACCATTAGAGAAGCTCTTTATTCTCCACGTTCCAGTAGAACGCTGCTGAGTTTTAAAGATATTCGAGCCAATGGTTATCATGTTGAAACAACTGATGAAAAGGGGATCGAGTATATGTGCATCACCTGTAACGTGTACGGCCAGAAGCGTACCTTGGAAAAATTAGAGGGACTTTTGATAGGGTTATATAAGACCAAAATTCGAGTGCCAGAAACACACCTTGTCGATATTGCTCGAAGTCTAGTGATCCGAGCAAATATTTTCTATGGCATGACCGACTGGGACATCCGGGTCAAAGTGTGATGCGCCGAATTATTAACACATCTATTGGGCATCCACTAACGAATAAGGATCTTGTACACAATGATAAGATATGTGTACCTTGTTCTATTAGAAAACTTGATCCTATGCCAGCTTATGCACAAACTAGTAAAGAAAGATTCTCTTGGTTTCTTGGAACGAATCCAAGGAGATTTATGTGGCCCCATCTCACCACCATGTGTACCTTTTAAATATTTTTTGGTGATGGTTGATGCTTCAACTAAGTGGTCACATGTCGATTTGTTGTCTACAAGGAATGCTGCTTATGCTAAACTCATCTCTCAAATAATAAGATTGAGAGCACACTATCCAGATTATCCCATTAAGTCTATTCGACTGGATAATGCTGCAGAGTTTACGTCGCGGCCTTTCGACGAATATTGCATGTCTTTAGGTATTGACATAGAACATCCTGTAGCGCATGTTCATACCCAAAATGGCCTTGCAGAGGCATTTATTAAGAATTTACAGAGGATTGCACGAACTTTGGTAATGCGCACCAAACTTCCAATCTCTGCTTGGGGCTAAGCAATATTGCACGCAGCTATGTTATTACGATTGAGGCCCACTGCAACCTAACCATATTCTGCGTTACAGTTGGTGTCCGGAAGTACACCAAACGTTTCTCATTTACGCACATTTGGGTGTGCAGTTTATGTGCCGATTGTTCCGCCACAACGGACCAAGATGGGACCTCAACGTAGATTGGGCATTTATGTTGGTTACATATCACCATCTATAATACGATATTTAGAACCCTTGACATGCGATCTCTTTACCGCTCGATTCGCGGACTGTCACTTTGATGAGACCGTCTTCCCGCCGTTAGGGGGAGGAAAGAACGTTCACACTAACGTTCCTGAAGAACGGCGTGAAGTTGTATGGAATGACCCCACTGTGTCTCATCATGATCCCCCCACTTCAGTCAGAGAGTTTGAAGTACGTAGACTCATATATCTACAGAAAGTAGCCAATAATATGCCAGACTCATTCTCTGACTTAGAAAAAGTGACGAGATCTCATATACCAGCTGCAAACGTGCCTGCAAGGATAGATGTCCCAGAAGGACAAAACGTGGGAAGGCCATCAGTCCCTGCTAACCAATCATATCTCCCTGCCCAGAAGAGGGGGAGACCAATTGGATCAAAGGATTCTCATCCCCGGAAGCGGATGAATGCCCAACAATTGAATGAGGTTAGCAATAGTAATAATGGGATCCCACCCGATCCATCTCATGAAATAGTTCCGGACTATGGATCCGTCTTGGAGACGAAATCGGGGGACGCCTCGACATTAGTATCCATTCCCGAGAATAGAGAAATCTCGGTTAGTTATTCATGCATGAATGAGGTTTGGCATCGGGATGAAATAATCATCAATGATGTGTTTGCTTACACAGTAGCTACTGAAATTGTATCGAGTGATGATATTGAGCCTCGAACAATTGATGAATGTAAACAGAGGGATGACTGGCCGAATTGGGAAAAAGCAATCCAGGCTGAGTTTGACTCATTGGTAAAAAGGGGAGTGTTTGGGCCGGTAGCTCCTACACCTCCTGGAGTTATACCCGTGGGATATAAATGGGTATTCATAAGGAAAAGAAATGAGAAAAACGAGATTATGAGATATAAGGCTCGTCTCGTAGCACAAGGATTTTCTCAGCGACCTGGGATTGACTTTGAGGAGACATATTCTCCTGTTATGGATGTTATTACATTCATATATCTAGTCAGTTTGGTTGTATCCGATGAACTGACTATGCAGCTCATGGATGTGGTCACAGCTTATCTATATGGGGATCTAGATACAAGTATATATATGAAAGTTCCTGAAGGACTTCGATTACCCGAAGCAATTAGTTCCAGACCACGGAACACGATCTCAGTTAGGTCGAGACGATCACTTTATGGCTTGAAACAATCTGGAAGAATGTGGTATAATCGCCTAAGTGAATACTTGCTCGGAAGGGGATACGTGAACAATGATATTTGTCTTTGCGTGTTTATAAAGAAAACATGTTCTGGGTTTGCTGTTGTAGCAGTTTATGTTGATGATATGAATTTGATTGGGACTCCTGAAGAAGTCCATGAAACAGCCCAACTCCTAAAACATGAGTTTGAGATGAAAGATCTCGGTAGGACTAATTTCTGTCTCGGACTTGAGATAGTACACCGTGCTGATTGATTTTGGTCCATCAATCGAACTACATCCCGAAGATGTTAAGACGCTTTAATATGGATAAAACGAAACCATCGAGCACGCCTATGGTAGTCCGATCATTGGATAGGTCGAATGATCCGTTCCGTCCTGTGGAGGAGGACGAAGAAGTGTTAGCACTTGAAGTACCGTACCTAAGTGCAATAGGCGCATTATTGTACTTAGCTCAATGTACTCGACCTGATATCGCATTTGCGATAAATTTGCTAGCAAGGTTTAGCTCAGCACCAACACGCTGCCATTGGAATTGTGTAAATGACGTATTTCGTTACCTTAAGGGTTCAATAGACATGGGTTTGTTCTATCCCTATGCATCATTAAAGGATGCAAAACTTGTGGGTTATGCTAACGCTGGGTATCTGTCAGACCCACACAAAGCTCGTTCCCAAACTGGATATGTGTTTACCATTGGGAACACAACTGTGTCTTGGAGGTCTACAAAACAGACCTTAGTTGCCACCTCATCGAATCATGCAGAGATTTTAGCACTTCACGAGGCAGTGCGTGAATGTACATGGCTTAGAGCCATGAATGGGCATATTCGAGATTCCTGTGGATTGGCTACTACAGAAGATCCTACGATCATATTCGAGGATAATGCAGCGTGCATTGAGCAAATGAAGACGTGCTTCATTAAAGGTGACAACACCAAGCATATAGCTCCAAAGTTTTTCTTCAATCAGCAACAACAAGAGCTCAAACAAATAATGATCCATCAGATCAGAAGTCAGGATAATTGCGCTGATTTATTTACTAAGTCATTACCTAAAGTCACTTTTGAAAAGCATGTTAAGGCTATTGGCCTGCGTAGATTATCTGAGCTCGCTCCCTTATAGACATCAGTGGGAGTTAACTTGAGGGGGAGTACCCTGTAGGTACTCAGTATCCAGAAGATACCTAGATGCCCTGTTGTACTCTTTTTCCTTTTTTGCGGGATTTATTTTCCCACAGGGTTTTTGGTTACCCGCTAAAGGTTTTAACGAGGCAATATAGCTGATTGGAAAGATTGTGCGTGTACTTCTTTTTCCTAACCGAGGTTGTTTGTCCCACTGGGTTTTATTACTCGGAAGGTTTTAATGAGGCAACATGAAATGCACAATAGTGGTTCTGATAGGAACCCCCAAGGGGGAGTGTTGTAAATAATATGGTTGTGGGGTTTCCTAACATAACCACCTAACTCCCCACTAGATCACTAACCTACCCATGTCTTCCCATTATGTGTTAGTGGTAGAGTAACTTATTTTGTAACTTCTCTTGTAACTCCCGGTGGTTTTTCACCTATATAATGGAATTCTCCCTTCCCCATATTTACACCCTTATTAATCTCTCTACGGATTTTTGTCTTTGCATTCTCTCTCTATCTTTTATATTGTTGTCATACTTTATTTTCCACCATCATCAAACCGAAGAGCAATACCATTAGGGCGATTTACAACAATTTCAACGTTACGGTTTGTGTTTAGAAAAAATAAAGAGTTCTTATCATATATAAGTTTTGGTAAGATAGTTTTTTACATTAAACCAAAAGAACAAAATCTTCCCAAGAGAATTTGTTCTTCCTTTTATCAGTGAGATGATATTAGATTTTTTTTTCTTAAAGGAAAATCATATATATATATATATAAATAAATAAATAAATTTTCACGTTATGTTTAATATTTTTGGTAATTCTCCATCGAATATTTTATGTCTTTCACCTTAACAGGGGAAATTTGTTGTCAGAGTAATTGGAAAAAAAGTGTCTCTGTTGTTACTTGGTTCAAGTTTGTGTTTTAAGGCTCTTCTAAATTTGTATAAATTTGAGGATGTATTTTTATCATATTTATTTGTAGGAATGTTACTCTTTTATTGTAATTTAAAGTTTATTATATTGTATATAGATTTTTATTATCATGTGTTTGACTAATAATTTATTTTTCCCTGTTATTATATATTCATCCGTGCAACATTCATCCGTGCAACGCACGCGGCAAAAATACTAGCAATGGCAAAGATACTAGCATCGATTAATAAGGTGGATTTCGAATATTAAGTAATATTATATTACATAACATATAATTGAAAAATATGCATTTTTGGGCTAATTAAAATTAATATTAATTTAATTAAATATAGTGGGTCTCCCATCTAATAAAGAATTCGGACATAAGATTAGACACGTTCATGGGCCGGTTTTCGGCCCGATTCTTGAAATAGGTGAACCGTGAACCGCCGGGCCGGCCCGGCTGTTCACCTGAAATTAAAAAAAAACAAAATAGAAAAAAGCTTAAAAGACTTGAACCGGACCAGTGAACCGACCGTTATTTGCTCTTTTTTGAATTTCCCCCCATTTTTTCCGATAATTACCCTCACACCCCATTTTTCCCTATAAAATTAAGTTCAAGTCATTTTATTTATTTTCTTTTGTCTTTTTCATATTTTAAAGTAATTCTTTTAATTTATTAATCCATCAAGTATTTTCAAAAATATATATATATATATATATATATATATATATATATATATATATATATATATATATATGTATATATATATATATATAAATTTTCTGGCCAACCGGGAACCGGCCCGGATAGGTGCGGAACTGAAGTGAACCGGCAGGCCAAACCGGGTGTAGTACGGGCCGTTCCGATTCCGGAAAAAAATGAACCGTGAACCGGACCGAAACTTGCTCATGGCAGTGTCTACATAAGATTATGCCTTTTTTGGTCTTGGGCCTATCAAAAGCCCATAGTCATTAAAGATTAAAAAAATGGCGTTATTTTACGTACCCCCTAGCCACCAAATAAACTAGATAAACCCAAACCCAAATCATCATTTGACATACCCGTAGAGAAGCGAAAGTACTATACTACTCTTATATGCAATTTTCGGCCAAACTGCATTTAACATGATCAAAATTTTTGATACTG
>NW_012193236.1:332666-355660 GCF_000504015.1 Erythranthe guttata
GTAATGCATCGATATGCGAAATCGAGAGTCGCTCGAGAGCGACGGAATTCGAAAGCAGTAGCCTCAATCCTTCGTCGTCGAAATCAACACCTTGTAGAGATAGCTCTTTTAGGGATTTGAAGGCCGGTAAGTTTCTTTCGAAATTACAAGGAGGAACGGGAAAGCGGGCTGATGCGTGAACGGAATTTAAGTGTAGGTGGACGGTTCGTACGACTTTTTTGGAAAACGCGAAATCGAGCCACCTCTTGATTGGCCATGTCTCGTCTTCCGACCACGTGTTTATCTGGAACCAAGGTAAGTAGAGTCGAATTTCTTCTAGAGCCGCACCTCCCTTGAGTGAATCCAATGTGCGATCGATTATGCTAGCGCAACTTCTTACGACCTCCTCCTCGAATACTCGATCATCACCTTTTTTGTTGCGGCCGCGCTTCTTTTCTTGATCTTTAAATGCTTGTAGTTGTTTGGAGGTTGGAGAAAAATCGAGGCGGGTGATGTACTTGTGGAGCCCACGCCAACGTGTGGATAAGACGCTCGTGCACACAGCTTCGGTCACCGTCAGCCGTGAGATTATCGATACGAGAATATCGTCCGGCAATCGGCTAATCTTGTCCACCCCATCATCATCATTATCAATATTATTAATAATCTTACAATTACTTGCTGCTACTATTTTTTCCTACATAAACAAATTAAACATATATATCGAAACACATTACTCTTCAATTCAATACACAAGAGAAACACAAAAAAACAACTGCATTATGCATCTTGAATGTACAATAACATAAACAGAGAGGCATCTATTCACAAATCACAAAAACAATAAACCAGAAGAGTGAGAAAACTATGATAATTGATATATGATAAACAAGTTTTCTATAAAACAGAGTGACATATATATATATATATATATGTGCATACATATATATATATATATATATATATATATATATATATATATATATATATATATATATATACATAATAAAAAGTAAATAAATTTGAGGATATAATACCGATTAGAAAATAAACAAGATGTTGAAGTACGAACTATAACATGCTCCGATGCAATAAAAAATATCACAATAAAAAATATATATATAAACAAGAGAGATATATATATAAACAAGAGAGATTTAATTAATAATTACCTTAAGTAGATTTTTATCTTTATTAGTCGATTTACTGTTCGTCATCTCTAATTAATTTATCTAACCAAGCAAAACACGGAGCGTTCTTCAATCTGCGTACGTAGTATGGATATTTATAATATATACATCGAAATATACATATATAGAGAGATAGATACATGGTAGGTTTCATATATAATCTAAACAGAATCACATTAGGACTAGGTTTTATGTATATATATCTTACCATAAATAAATAATATTAAAGGCAGATTTGCATTGTAATTAGGGTACACGTATATTTTTGTCCCGAAACCCAATTTATAGGGTGTAAAAACTTTTTGACGGGTTCAAAAGAATTAAAAGAGTATAAATATAGATTTTTTGCTTATACACGTGATATTAAATTCAGTGGATGATTGTACTTATATAATTTTAATTGTTCAATTCTACAGAAAACTTAATTTCAACGTTTACGTTCACGTAATGTGTTTGGAAAAAATAAAGAGTTCTTATCATATATAAGTTTTGGTAAGATAGTTTTTTACATTAAACCAAAAGAACAAAATCTTCCCAAGAGAATTTGTTCTTCCTTTTATCAGTGAGATGATATTAGATTTTTTTTTTCTTAAAGGAAAATCATATATATATATATATATAAATTTTCACGTTATGTTTAATATTTATATATATATATAAATTTTCACGTTATGTTTAATATTTTTGGTAATTCTCCATCGAATATTTTATGTCTTTCACCTTAACAGGGGAAAACAAGTGTCTCTGTTGTTACTTGGTTCAAGTTTGTGTTTTAAGGCTCTTCTAAATTTGTATAAATTTGAGGATGTATTTTTATCATATTTATTTGTAGGAATGTTACTCTTTTATTGTAATTTAAAGTTTATTATATTGTATATAGATTTTTATTATCATGTGTTTGACTAATAATTTATTTTTCCCTTTTATTATATATTCATCCGTGCAACATTCATCCGTACAACGCACGTGGCAAAAATACTAGCAGCGATTAATAAGGTGGATTTCGAATATTAAGTAATATTATATTACATAACATATAATTGAAAAATAAGCATTTTTGGGCTAATTAAAATTAATGATAATTTAATTAAATAAAGTGGGTCTCCCATCTAATAAAGAATTCGGACATAAGATTAGACACGGTCATGGGCCGGTTTTCGGCCCGGTTCTTGAAATAGGTGAACCGTGAACCGCCGGGCCGGCCCGGCTGTTCACCGGAAATTAAAAAAAAAAAATAGAAAAAAGCTTAAAAAACTTGAACCGGGCCAGTGAACCGGCCGTTATTTGCTCTTTTTTGAATTTCCCCCCATTTTTTTCCGATAATTACCCTCACACCCCATTTTTTTCTATAAAATTAAATTCAAGTCATTTTATTTATTTTCTTTTGTCTTTTTCATATTTAAAAGTAATTCTTTTAATTTATTTATTCATCAAGTATTTTCGAATATATATATATATATATATATATATATATATATATATAACCGGGAACCGGCCCGGATAGGTGCGGAACTGAAGTGAGCCGGCGGGCCAAACCGGGTGTAGTACGGGCTGGTTCCGGTTCCGGAAAAAAATGAACCGTGAACCGGACCGGAACTTGCTCATGGCAGTGTCTACATAAGATTATGCCTTTTTTGGTCTTGGGCCTATCAAAAGCCCATATTCATTAGAGATTAAATAAATGACGTTATCTTACATACCCCCTAGCCACCAAATAAACTAGATAAATCCAAACCCAAATCATAATTTGACATACCCTGGAGAAGCGAAAGTACTATACTACTCTTATATGCAATTTTTGGCCAAACTGCATTCAACATTTTTGGTCCTGCATTTATCATTTTCGCTGATCTATTATTATTCTCTTTTTTCTGGTCCTATATATATATATCCACTCTAAGATACTTATGGACTAAGTCAAAACGTGTCATCCTCTTCTCTATCTAATCTTTTGATAAGCATGACAAATCACTTTGAAATTCTTGTATAAATAGATGGCACCATCTATGTAAATCTATACAGAAGCTTTTGGCTTCAATGAGAATTGAGTGAATTTCTTTCTTACAACATACAACTTCAATACACAGTTTGTATATTGCACACACCTTGTTCCATTTATTCGTATAGTTAATATACGTATTATACTTCAATACACAGTTTGTATATTGCACACACCTTGCACACACCTTGTTCCATGTATTTTGCTCGATAAGAATTTGCTATTTTCGTATTCTTCTTTCTATTTTATTTTACGAAAATCCAGATCCTCGATTTATCGTCGAAAAGACAAACGAGAATGATTAGCGAATACTTCGGTATTTTATACGCTAGCATTTCTCAAATGAGAAATGATATGATGAATTCGTGTATATTAATCTATTACTTATTTATTTGAATTGCTATCGAAATTTATATTTACAAGCTTGTGGATCCCAAGCAGTGTTATATGCACATGTTAATTTTAACAGATATGTGGGTCGACTTAGAGGCCAAGATATTAATTCCGAGCATGATGCTCGTCGAGTAAAAGATATAATAATCCCAGTTGAATGTCGATTTAGAGACTATGAGATTAACTCCGAGCACAAGCTCGTGGAGTTGGGGAAATAATAATCTCCCTTTAAAGCCGACATAGAGGCTATCCTTTTAACTTCGGGCATAGTACCCGTAGAGCTACACATAGACCGTATAGAGGTCATACTATAACTCCGAGCGGATAAACTCGTTGAGACAAGAAAGCCGATTTATAGGCTAAATCTTTAATATAACTCCGAGCTTGAAGCTTGTTGAGACAAGAAAGCCGATTTAAAGGCTAAATTGTTATTATAACTCCGAGACTAAACTCGTAGAGATAAGAAAGTCGATTTAGATGCTAAATCACAAATATAACTCTGAGCCTGAAGCTCGTTGAGTCAAGACGTGGAAGTATCCGTCAAAAGCCGATTTAAAGGCCAAATATCTGAATATATCTCCGAGCCTGAAGCTCGTTGAGTCAAGACGTGATAATATCCGTCAAAAACCGATTTAAAGGCCAAATATCTGTATATATCTCCGAGCCTGAAGCTCGTTGAGGCAAAGCGTGGTAATATCCGTCAAAAGTCGATTTAAAGGCCAAATATCTGAAAATATCTCCTAGCCTGAAGCTCGTAGAGTTAAGACGTGATAATATCCGTCAAAAGCCGACTTAAAGGCCAAATATATGAATATATCTTCGAGCCTGAAGCTCGTTGAGTCAAGACGTGATAATATCCGTCAAAAGCCGATTTAAAGGCCAAATATCCGAATATATCTCCGAGCCTGAAGCTCGTTGAGTCAAGACGTGATAATATCTGTCAAAAGCCGATTTAAAGGTTAAATATATGAATATATCTCCGAGGCTGAAGCTCGTTAAGTTAAGACGTGATAATATCCGTCAAAAGCCTTAAAGGCTAAATATCTGAATATACTCCGAGCCTGAAGCTCGAAGAGTCGCTAGACGAGGTAAAACCCGTCAAGAGCCAACTTAGAGGCTATTAATCACAAGCCCAAATTTAAAGGGTTTTGGGTTATTTTGTACCCAGTGTATATATATCTCTCTCGGAAGATGTTATTCCCGAGATTGAGTTATTTTGTGTGCATCCATGTTGAACCTCTCTTGGATAGTGTGATTCCCAAGATCGAGTTGTTTTGGGTAAACCCACATGTACATATCTCCCTTGGAGGATAAAGAGATTTAGTTTATTTTAAAGAATTTTCTCACATAATTTTTATCATGTGCTGCCATACTGAATTTTTTAATGTTACACATGGTGAAATACAATGGTCCTGCATCATTAATCTATACAAAATAAAACATACATCCATCCTTGGTTAATTATAATCACACTTAATTTTGAATCTTTGTACACGTCAACCCTTATGACGTCAAATTAAATAAAAAAAATTAGATTATGTGGAAATATTTCTAGTTTGTACTCATTTTGTACAAAAATGCAGTTTTTGATGCAACGTACTATGATATTTACAAGCCAAGAGACACATCTTACGATCATCTTGCTTCAAAATGTGGAGCTCAAATGGGTAAAACCGGCTACAAACTAGATAATATTCCACATTATAATTTAGAAGATTCCATTAAATTTGATATAACAAAGTGAGCACGTAAGAAGATTCAATGATTCATAGTTGACGGGGCAGTAGTAATTTCCTAAACATGAGAAGTTTTTTTGTAATGGGATCTTACCTTTAAGGATGACCGTAATTTAGCCTAAATTATATATACATTTAATTTTATGTATGATATTCCAATTGTGAGGGAGAAAATTAATTTTGTTTTGGTTTTTTTGACAGCTACAAAGACCTACTACAAGCTAGCAATTCAACCGACTACTAGCTAATAACCTAGCTCGGAAGCAGTGTAATCATTCGGATGCTCAAAATCCACTCTTGCTAGTAGGAATTTGGCATCGACGCGCCAGTTGAGAGTTCATTTACCTTTTTACCCTCCAATGCAAGCCTAGAAAGTTGAGCTGTTAATTATGTTTTGAATTTTATTTTGGGGCAAATATTTTATTTTATGTTATGTTATTTCATCCGAATGGAGCAGGTGGGTTAGTCAACGCCTGCTTCAAAGCCGGTGGTGACGGTCCTTGCGGCGGATTCACCGCCAAATCGGCCGGAACAGTCCACCGGCTTTGAAGAAGGCGTTGACTAAACCACCTGCTCCGACGCCTCAGCCACAGGCTCCGGCGGTGGTGGCGGTGATTCCGCAGCAAGGACAGTTACCACCGGCTTCCACGAAGGCGGTGAGGCTACCGGCAAGGCCAGGCCTCGGATCATTCGGACAGAAGACAGTCGTTAAGGCGAACCATTTTTTGGTCTCGGTTGCTGATAGAGATCTGAACCACTACGATGTAAGTGTTTTTTTGATTGAGAATGTGCTTTTATGTGTAGAGAAGTTTTGTCTGCGATTGCGTATTTGTTTGTATTTTATACACATCTCTTTTCATTTCATGTATGTGTTGCTGTGTGTGTGTATGTATGTATATGTGTTTTTGTGTATGTATAATTATATTTTTTTACAGATCTCTTTTCATTTCGTGTATGTGTTGCCGTGTGTGTGTATGTATGTATATGTGTTTTTTATTGTGTTTTTGATTTGTGAATAGATGCCTCTGTTTATGTTAGTGTTCATTCAAGATGCATAATGCAGTTTTTCGTGTTTCTCTGTGTTTTGAATAGAAGAGTAATGCGTTCCGATTTTTCGTAATTGTTTCGATTATCTTTATTTTCATTTTAGGTTGCTACCTCGAAGAAGGTATGCCGGATGATAATGAATCAGCTTGTCAAATCCTTTCACTCCTCACATTTGGGCAAGAGACAATTGGCTTACGATGGAAGGAAGATTGCTACACTGCAGGGACATTGCCCTTTGTCTCTAAGGATTATTCTTATTCTTATCACCGAGCTTATTCTTATTTTCCTTTTTATCTTCTTACATTCTCCTTTTTTTGTTTTCCACGACAGGATTAATTAAGAGAGTGTGCGAAACCGAGTTGGGCATTGTGTCACAATGCTGTCAGCCCCAAAATATTTTAAAAAGCAATAATCATCAGTTCTTGGAGAATGTTTCTCTCAAGATCAACGTTAAGGTTTGTTGTATGAACTTTCGTTTTTTTATTTAAATAACTTTCGTCTTCATCACCTTGTGTTTTGGACATAGGTTGGAGGGCGAAATACGGTGCTGGAGAAGGCACTCTGTAGAAAAATACCTTTCGTTAGTGACAGGCCTACCATAATATTTGGTGCTTATGTCACTCATCCTCAACCAGGGGACGAATCCAGTCCTTCTATAGCTGCGGTACAGCTTCTATTTTTGCACCTAGAATGAAAAATGCAAAGAAATGAACAATTTGATTAATCTTATTTTTTCTCAGGTGGTGGCCTCAATGGATTGGCCAGAAGTCACTAAGTACAGAGCCTTGGTTTCTGCACAGGGCCACATGGAAGAGATTATCCAGGATCTCTACATTAATAAGGACTGCGGAATGATTCGGTTAGCATTGTCTAATCTTGATTAATATATTTATCTATATTTTATTAATTCCTTTGCTCATTCTTATTTTCCTTTTTTTTTTTTTTGCAGCGAACACTTGGTTGCATTCTACCAGAACAATAAATGTTTTCCGCACAGGCTCATCTTTTACAGGTTAGTTATTTTGGTGATGTGCATTTGATCTACTCGTAGTGTTTAGTGTTTGCCATTTCGTAATTATTTTCAAATCGCAGGGATGGTGTGAGCGAAGGGCAGTTTTATCAAAGGGCAGTTTTATCAAGTTCTTCTGTATGAAGTTGATGCAATTAGGAAGGTATATATATAAATTGAGTTCATTTTTTCAATTGTTTTTCCTCAGATATGCAAGGTGCACTCGATCGGTATCCATAGGTTAGATAGATAGCCATTGAATCTGATTTAAATATTATACAGTAGTCGTATAACTTTTTAAATCAAGTCGTTGAAATTAATATTAGTTGTATTCGTCGTGCAGTACCACCAGCTTACTATGCACATCTTGCTGCATTTCAAGCACGGTATTACATCGAAGGGGGAGATCTCTCTGACGGTGGATCCGCTGCAGCGGGCCCCGATGGAGTTATGAGGGAAAGGGTCAGAAAGGTTCGGGCTCTGCCTGAAATTATGGACAATGTTAAGGATGTCATGTTCTACTGCTGATTTTAGATGACTTAGAAAACACATTCTTTTCGAACTGTATATAGATATCTGTCACCTTAGGCTTTTGTTACATACGTACGTTGTAAATAATTCTATGCAGTTTGGTTATGATTCGCTGGAAATGTGATTAAGAATCTTGGGACTTCAATTAACAGAATCTCGCTAGTATGGGTTGGAAACATGATTGAATATCTAGACAATAACAAAATTAACTGAATCTGGTAGTATTGGTTGAAAACACTTGCGCACAAGAGCTCTGGCCCTTCGTCTGCTTTCGTCGGTTTTTTCGGGGCAAATTTCCATGACAAGCTCTTTAAGTTCTGTAGCTTTTCCAACGATGTACGACCCGAATTTCATTTCGCATGAGCAGCCTTCGAGTCCCGACAGCTTCACCCATTTCAGATGATCATTTGAACCCTTCTTCACCACCTCCATACAATAATGCTCACCCCCCCATCTTGACTTCATCTGCAAAATTACCAATTTATATTATACATTTATTCGAGTTTATAGAAGTTGGATTTATAAATATTCTGAAAAATATTATATATATATATATATATATATATATATATATATATATATATATATATATATATATATATATATATATATATGTGAAAATACCTTAATCTCGAGTTTTTGCAGGCACGGACAAGCGTCCATGAAACGGACGAGTTCGTGGAAGCTGCGATCAGTGTATATTGAAAATTCCAACTCCACATGTTTAAGCTTTCCCATTCTTGCGAGGGGCATGTAGTCGTTGTACACATCAAAAATGTAGGTCGAAAGCTTGAGCTTCACCAATTGCTCGCTAATTACATTGCCGCGTGAGAGGATTTCGATTTCGGTTTTTCGACAATTAGTGTCCAACTGAACAAACCTCGGCAAATTTTCTAGCACGAGTTCGTAACCAATCAATGGCAAATGATATAGCCTCAAAGACTCGAAGTTCGTCATGTCTCTAATCTCAATGAATTTGATATCCCAACACGCACTTATGTTCAAGTGTTTCAACTTTGGTGCTATTAAATGATCACCTAGTATATGTACGTCGCTTAATTTATCACTACGTTCTATTGAGAGACGTTCGAGAGCAACGAAATTCGAGAGCAATAGCCTCAAACCCTCGTCGTCCAAATCAATGCCGTTTAGAGATATTTCTTTAAGGGTTTTGTTGATGCTCGTGAAATTAGAATACGAAAACGGAACCCGCAGATGAAAAGTATTTATGTGTAGGTGGATGGTTTGGACTTGTTTGGAAAACGCGAAATCGAGCCACCTCTCAACTAGTCCACTCTCGATTGGCCATGACTCGTTCAAGCATGTGGTTATTTGGAACCAAGGTAAGTAGAATCGAATTTCTTCTAGAATTGAACCTCCATTGTTTGAATCCAATGTCCGATCGATTACGCTAGTGCATTTCCTTATGAGTTCCTCTTCGAATAATCGATTATCATGGCCTACTTTGTGGAGGCGGAACTCCTCTTCTTCTTTAAATGCTTGTAATTGTTTGGAGGTGGGAGAAAAATCGAGGCGGGTGATGTACTTATGGAGCCCACGCCAACGTGTGGATAAGATGCTCGTGCACACAGCTTCGGCAACCGTCAGCCGCGAGATTATCGATAATAGAATATCGTCCGACAATTTGCTAATCATGTCCACCCCATCATCATTATTAATATTGTTATTATTAATCTCACAATTACTTGCTGCTACTCTTTTTTCCTGCATAAACAAATTATGAATACATATATGAGTTATGCATAAATAAATAAATAAATAAACAAATTTGAGGATATAATACAAAATTACAAATTATAAAATAAAAAGGGTTAATGTTGATGTTAATAATTACCTGAAGTAGATTTTTATCTTTATTCTTCGAGTTTCTCTTCCTTCTCCTCGACTCGTTGTTCGTCATCTCTAATAGATTTATCTAACCAAGCAAAATATAGAGCTAAATTTGAGAGCCTTAGTTCAATTTTTATCAACGATCAAAGAGAGAATGGCTATGTACGTAGCATGGATGGATATATATATATATATATATATATATATATATATATATATATATATATATATATATATATATATATATATATATAGAGAGAGAGAGAGAGAGAGGTTAATATAAGAGAGAGGTTTTTGTATAATCCTGAACATTATATTATATATATATATATATATATATATAGAGAGAGAGAGAGAGAGAGGGGGTTTCGTACATAACTACATAACACACCAGGAGGTCCAGGACTAGGATTCCAATAATAACGCAGATTTGGATTTGTTATTTGGGGAACAGAATCGAATTGTGTTGCAACTAGGAAACCATATATATATATATATTTTTTCCTAATAATTAATAAGATAAATTTTGAATTATTATTTGTATACATTGTGTGTAAAATACTAATACCCCCTTAAATTTCAAATTTTTGACACCGAAATTTGAAGTTTGAAATTTGAAGTTTAAATTTGTACTTCCGAAAAAAAGAAGAAAATAATTTTACGAGGACGTCATTCCATCCGATTTTCACCTTCGTAAAATACACGACATTAGTCCCGTAACGTAATCCTCTATGAAATTTTGTGTCGAATGACCAACTAATATCTAAGTATTATACAACAAACGCAGCTGGATGGCTAAAATAACAGGGAACTAAAAGAAAAAAAGGAAAAATCTACCCAAAAAAAAAATAAAGGAAAAAAAACATATATATGATTCTATAAATGGATATATTACAAGAATGTAAGAACACCAAAGAATACTATATGCAACAAGAAAGCTATAATGGTGTTTGGTATTAGTAAATTGTAAACTTTGTTATGTATCGAACTGTTATTATCGAGTTGCCCCGCGTTGAAATATTCGGTTTTACCTGTACCAGTTGTCGCAGAGACATTCACAGACAACGAACCTATAATAAAGAAATATACAAATTAAAACGATTTATCACGAAACCTTGAAATTGACAAACTCTGTCGAATAAAGGAGAAACTCACAGTCGTAATTCACCCATCCGATCTGTTGGTTGGATAAATCGTAGACGACAATCTTATCTTTCAGAACAAGGTCTGCAAAAAGGATGAAAAATCAGTACAATATAAGATGATAACATATCTCAATCAAGAGAAAAACAGGGGCTGCATTTAACAAAACACATTAAAAAAATAATAAATAAAAAACGGGGCTGTACGAATCATGATTAAGACGAAAAAACTTGGAAGAAAATGAATTCAAACTTGAAAAGTACCAACACAAACTCTCGAGATTATAAGAATAAAATAGCACATGTGCAATCACTAAAACAATGTCGATAAATTTCGTACCTCCTAAAATTGTAATTCCTTGACCCTGAATTTTCTGAATGCCGATGCACCATACTGCAGCACCGCCCTACACAAAAGCAAACCCGTTCTGCTAATTACCAACATTTAGTTCTTAAAAATCAAGAAATTATCCCGTACCAACTATTTAAAAACATTTATAACCAGGAAAAAGTAAAATACAAATTATCAGCTGGAATCCAATAAATGAAGTGTTTTATGCGACGATGAATTACCACAGAATTCTGTTGCAAAAGATAATCTTGGGGCCTCAATAACATTGATGCACCACCGGCAAAGTTTAAACTTACTGGAGGGAAAACGTCTAAGATACTGGAAAGAATAAACAAACGAACAATGTAAGATAAAAAGAAGATGGCCACAAAAATATGAATATTGTAAAAGAAAACCTGGAGGTTGTTAGATAACACTGGTTTCCCTTGACAAGTATCGGACGAACAGATTGTGAAACAGTTTCCGTAATCTGCAAAGCCAAGGCACCAAAACAATATAAATAACATGCATCGATATCTAATGAGCGTCAATAAATAAAATATAAAAAATGTCGTTTTGCAACTTACAGCAGTAACAAAAGGATCATAAGCCTCTTCCGCAAAGTATGCCAATGTTGTTCCGGAGTCAATTATTGTTCCTTGGTTGTTTGACGTTGCAAATACTGATGGATCGATGTTTAATGTCTGCCCATTAACAGCAATACTTTGTAGATTTACATTGTAATGTGGCCTGATAGTTACGAAACAGAAAATAACTTAAAACCGAAATATTTGCCAGCTGCTGTGAAGTATACGTAAAATTCCATAAAAACAGGGACACTGCTGATTAACCTTATGGAATAACACAAGGATTTAAGGAAATTACGAAGAAACTAAACCGTCCCTTTCAATTTCAGTACCTATTAACCTTATTGAGTAAAGAACACTACCGATTTCAATCACCAACAGAACCGACAAGTTAACCATTCTTTGCAAACGACATCAGTTTCTAAATTTCAATTAGACTACGGAAATTATCTTTAAAGATACTCAAGAATGTATTATACGATGAAATTAATTTAAACCTTGCAATCAACATAAAGAAACTAAAGAAAAAGGTAACAAACGAATAAAATTATAAAGCCGTTGAACAAAAAAAAAACATACTGCGATGGAACGAGCGGAGTGTACACCATATTTGGCTCGACTATCTGACCGAGCACCAATATTCCACCACCACCACTTTCTCCTTTCAAACAATGAGAAAAAGCATTTGGGGTGATTCCCTGCGACGAAAGCTGCGAAATAACAGATAATCCTTGTTGTCCGAATCCAAATATACCATCAACTGCCCTGTCTGGCTTTGTCAGATCCCCAGACTGTGATGTGCTACAACTGTGTAATAAAATAACAAGGGGAAGTTTTCAAGAAAAAAACATAATTTCGAAGAATAATTTCTAATGAAAACGAATGAGAACTCACCCAAAAACAACGGGTGCTGAATTATTCGAACTCAGTGAATTCCCGACGATTGAATCGAAATAAATTGAATCCTCTATATAATTTCCTGATGTCCCACTTCCATCACCATACTGAAATGTGTATCCACACTGATTCTGATCCGAACAGCCAGAATCGGACGATTCTGCTCCCAAAGCACATCTTCGGTCGGAACATGAGATTGGAGAAGCTGTGGATGAGCTGGCAGGATCGAAAAACTCGAGCTCCAACTGTCACAAAAAAAAAAAAAGCAATACAATTCCATAATTAAATAAACCATATCATATCTCGGCTTACAAGTTACAAAACAATTAGCGAAGAGAAATTTAAAAATTATATATATATGATTTGCAAGAAACGAGGTACATACTTGGAGACCACTGGACGTGGGGCAACCACTACAAGGATTGCAGCCAACCCATAGCACATCACTACCGGTATCTATCTGTACATAGAATTCTTTTGGTGGAGTCCCCAATTTCACTCTTGTAAAGTATAGCCTACAGAACAAGATTCACCATCCCGATAAATTTAACGAATTCATACGATACAACACCTCCGTAAAGAGAGAGAATAAACCGAAAAGGCAACGAATAGCTTAAAAATATGATCACGAATTGGATAAGGTATAAAAAAATAAAAATTAGTTGCACTATTGTAATAAGGAAGCAACAAATTTGACTCATGAAGCTAATTTGGGGGAAAATCACAAATCATTCATAAGAAAAATGAACAGCAGGAAATGATTAAAAACTTTGCCCCCATTCAAAATCACATATTTGATGTTTAAATTCAGATAAAAATACACGCACAAATCACACACGCGGATAACATATATTACATACATAAATAAATGTATGTATAATTGTGTATGTAATTTAGATATATATTAGATATATATACCCAACAAGGTAAGGATCATAGGTGCCTTGTACAGGGAAATCAACAACCCCCAAAGGTTGCTGCTGCTGCAGGAATCTACCGTGCCTAACGCGGTCACGGTCCCTGAGTTGACTCACCCCCATTCCATCGTGACTCGCCCTCTCCAGAGCGAGCATCACGTTCCTCCCTTCGCCGCCGACCAATACGCCGACCGCCACCGTCAATAGCAGAGCCGCCGACACCACCGACACCACCGACACCACCAGAATCCCCGCCGGCGGCATTTCCTTCAATCGAAAACCACCTTTTTTTCTCCCCCTTTTTTCGCCTTTCCTTATACTCTAAGAAATATAACGGCTATATGTACTGTAAATCTTATGCAATTACCGGCACACATACGTACAAATATCGATAGATATATATATGTTTTTGTATGTATTGTATACGTATGTGTATTGTAATCAATTGTCTGTGTGCGTGAATTTTGAGGGTAAAATAAATAAAAGAATGAGAGAGAAAGATATATAGAGAGAGAGAGAGAGAGAGAGAGAGAGAGAGAGAGAGAATACGCGAGCGACAACAGCCGATAACTGAAGTTTGATTTAATTAAATAATATTAATTAAAAAGAAAATCAGATTACGTTGTTGTGTATCTATACTAGTATCTAAAATTAGGTACACACCAATTGCGTGCGTTTCAAATGATTGTACATTGAGCATTAAGTGATGTACCTATCAATTTTCTTTAACACAGTGTGAAAAGGACCTAATAATTTTTTTAGTATTCTCGTTTAAACATTTTTACCCAAACTTATTTTATGAAATGGTTTCCATTTTCCAAACATTCTAGAATTATTATTGTGAATAATTTTTGAATTAAAAAAAATGGATAAATAATACAAATTGTTAGATAATTATTTTCAGCAGATTGTGATTTGTGACAGCTAGTTGTGGATTATTGAAAATACCAACAAAGTAGATGGAAACAAGGCTGCAAAAGTCCAGCTTGAAACTTTTAGGCAATTGTCTTGACACTTCATACTATGCTATATTGGTTGAAATATATCGAGTGGATTTTATTATTAATAAGTACACAAACAAAAACGTACTTATATTTGTGTATAAATTAACGGTAAAATTCTACTTGGTGTAGTCTTCACCAAACTCTTGAAATATGATTAGTATAATCAAGTTATTCAAGATGTGCATTCTTCATAATCCATGTAATTGATATTGTCAATATTTTCTAAGTCAAGATCGTTATATATAGCTTGTCTACTGCAGTTTATATCTCTTTTGCGGTTTTCTTGATATTGTACAAGACAATTGATATCCTAGTGCGGTTTTCTTGATATTGTATGAGGCAGAGTTTATCCAGTGCACTTCAAATGCGCATACTTCTTCTCTTGCCGTTCAGAAAAATAAAATTAAAAAAAATAAAAGAGTTATTGATGAACAAACAAATCTTTTACTTTCTCTTAAACTTTGTATGTTGTCACTAATTAGGTAACATATTGACATATTTAAAATATTATTCAAATACTTTTGTGTTAAGATGATTCACAACTTTCATTTCTAGACCACTTTTTTTTTTTTTTTTTTTTGAGATGCTAAAGCCTAAAGCACACCCCCCACGAACCTTCTTAACACCATATTCTTTATTTCTTTGAATTTTCACATGCATACTTTAGCAAAACATATAATAGTGCTCCAATTATTTCAAGTCTTTCACTTTGCTCCTAAGAAATGGACATAAAAGCTAAGTGGGTCTTGCCTTTTGCTTCAATATTACCAAAATACCCTAGATTATATATATTTGTCTACAATTGAAAGTACAAAAAATACTAGCAAAATACATTTTTAATAATATGAGCTATTGAAAAAAACATTGAAATACTGACAAGTTCGACCTAACGACCGTTGGCAAATGAACGCGAGCTCCAACCGCCAGTTAGTACTAAATGTAACTTGTTTTACACCATAAAGTTTGAATTTACGGTACTGCAATTTATACTGTATATATTATATTTTGTTACAAATTAGAATGTTGTATATTAGGATAAATAGTTAGATTATATGAACAAAGTAATGGTTTTGAGAATACAATTATTACTTTTTCAATAAATATTGTTACACCAAACACATTTTGTGTTGTGAGAAAAAAAGAAACATATTTTATTTATTGTATAAAATTATTTATAGTGAGAATGCTTTTGCTTTCTAGAATGGAGGAACTGGTTTGGCTTTGACCAAAACGTTGACCCAAAAGTAGGTGACCAATAATATTGCTCAATTGATAAAATATTTGAGTCCTTTTATTTTATTTTTGATAATTAATTGAATCCTTGAAATAAATATTTGAACATCACTGTTTTAAATTACTAATAATTGAAAAAAATATTGGCCCTTAGTACAATTAAATATATTAAAAATGTGGACTTTATCTTTAAATTATTAATTATTTTTATTTTTTGTAATAATACTCTCGTTTGATGTCACGAGAGTTTTTCGATTTGTTCGACCCTACACCAGGTGATAAACATCGGGTGGGTCTTCTGCTGCCACGTGTCTCTTTTTTGTATTTTATAATACATTCTCCGCTAGGGTTTACCTTTAGGAATTTTAGAAAAATAAAAAAAGGGACACGTGACAACAGAAGACCCACCCGGTGTTTATCACCTGGTGTAGGGTCGAAGTAGCCGAGTTTTTCAATTGCAATTAATAGTTGGATTTTGACCCGATCCAAAATCATTTCGGGTTTGGGTTGTCAAGAAAATTAATTTGGATTAATTGAAAAAAATAAAGGTTAAATGGTTGGATTTGAGAATCAAAAGCCTGCTTCTGTGGGCATTATTATATTGGGCCTAATGAATGCAAGTGCAAACTCATAGATTAATAAAAAAAATCAAATTCAATGTGTTTTTTTTTTGTTTTTTTCAATTTGATTATTTTCTACTTGAGGATATAAATCATTAATTTGAGCTACTAAAATATTGCAGAAAACATGGGTAACATCGTTTATATTCGAGATACAATTCCACATTCACACTAGTATTAAATTATTGGTGCTATTATTAAAATTTTAATATATTATATCTCCACTAAATTATACTCCCTCCATTCCTTTATAGTTGCACAAGAATTAAGGATCTCAATAAAATGTTACTTAAATTTAGAAAAATATATACTTTCATACTAAAATGCACTTGTCAATGATTAATGTGAGAGATTGTTGGAGGTAGTTAATAAAATTAGAATTGATAATTACATAATTAATACAGTATTGAAAATCTAAAGTGACAGATATTGTGGATTTTTTTTTTTTAAAAGGGACAAATATTGTGGAACAGGTGAAGTAATCAACAATATTATTACCACAAGATGACGTCTCGACCAGGCACGTACCGCACAGCCCGCACCTTCGGGTGCAGCACAAACAGAACAACCGAAGCAGCGTAAGCAAACCACGTGGGCCCGTAAAGCCCGAACTCGTTCACACACCCAACCAACACATTACACACAAACCAATCCAAAACCCCAAAATCCCGACAAGGCATAACCATAGCCACGCACCCAAGCCAAGCAACACCGAAGCACAAAAACCCCACCACATCCCCAAACAATTTAATCCTCAAAAAAACCTGAAACGCCACTCCCGCCAAAATCGAAAACCCAATCCCCACAAATCTCATCCTTCTCTCCATTTCCGTACTACCAACAACTGCAGTTTCTCGATTATCGACGTCGAACATGGCCGCCGACAAACCCGCGGTGAGGAACGAAACCCCCGCGACGAAAACCGGAAAAAACCGATCTCTCTTATCCAGTGTGAGCGAGAACACAGTAAGCCTGACCAAAAAGTCAACGTAAAGACCGAAGTCAACTTCTTTTCCGTCGCCAATGAAAAAAAAGTGGAATATTGTTATTATTACAAATGCGTAGGCTAAGATCAGATGTAATTGGATCGGCCGACCAGAAACGACGTACAGATACGAAGGTAATGAAAATCCGATAACGGTCAGTTTGAGGTGGGTTGTTAAGGAAGTTATAATGGAGTGATGAGGACGATGAACGAGAGAGTAGGTGGATGAATGGCAGACTGAGGTTGTAAGAAATCTCTGTAGTAGAAAGATTAAGAGTGGGGAGAAGTGGGGTTTGTTGTTGTTGATTTGTTCGTGGTGGTTGAGAGATTTGAATCCTAGAGAGAGAAAGGTGGCGGTGATTATTGACCAGCATGAGAAATATACAAGTGCTGGAATCTCCATTGATGGCGGTTTTTTAAGTTCTTGCAGTGGGAGTGTTGAAGCTTTTGGGAGAAAGTTATATGGTAATGGAGTTTCAGATCTGGAGGAGAGTTGATGGTGACGTGGCAGTTTTTGATTGGTTAGTGGAGTCACTTGAGTTAGTTGACTTTTTTCTTTCTTTCTTTGGTTTGAACGAAAAGTCAAAATTAGTACGCAACCAAGTTGATTAGTTGTGTATTAATTGATGGGCCAATTGTTTATGATTTTGGGGAAAATACAATTTTTATCCCTTAATTTTGCACTAATTCAGTATTTGGTCCCTCATGTTTAAAAATTCAGTATTTTTGGTAAAGTAATTTCCGTCAATTTTTCGTTAGTACTAATGGAATTAAACTTGTACCCATGACTGACTTAATTGATGAACTAACGGTAGATTGACGGAAATGACTAAAATTGTTAAATAATTAAAAAATGAGGGACTAAATGTGTTTTCTATGAACATGGAGGACCAAATACGAAAGTTGTACAAACTTAAGGGGTGAAAACTGTAATTGTTCCTAATTGATTTTGGGCTTTTTTGTAATATGGCAGATAAAGTCTCCGTTTCTTTCATTGTTTTGTTTTCTGCACTAATTAGATCTTCAAATCTTTCCTTTCATCACTAATTTTTTTACATTACCCTTACTGCAAAAACCACCCATATATAATCCCACTTCTGACATCATATTTTACCAATCCTCATTAGGAGAGTTGGTACCTAGCCTTTCCCAATAGGGTGAAGGTCTAGGGTTCGAGTCCCCCCTCCCCTACTTCCCCTTGTAATGGACTTGAATTTACTCAAAAAAAAAAAAAAAAACCACCCATATATAATCTCGAATTGTCGAAAAAACACTCGTGTTAAAAAAAATAGCACATAACCCCCTGTGAAAATTAGTCAAAGCCAAAAAGGACCCTCCGAGCTCAATATGCGATGCAGTCGCGGTTTGTGCGACTGAGAGTCTGATTTTTGACCTAAAAAGACCCAAATACCCCTAACTCAATATTTTCGAAAATTACAAATTTATCCCGGATTTTTCACATGCCTAAAATGAAGTTTTTAGAATTTTCGATTCAGTCCCTAACAATTTCAGAAAATCCCTCTCTCCAAATTTTATAGGACCAAATTACAATTTTCATAATTTCTTAAACCCTAATCATCTTCCTTCTCCCTCTCCTTCTTCTCTGCTCCTCTGCTAAAAAAGAAAGGGGACAAAAATTCCAGCCCCCCCTCTCCAGAATTCCAGCCCGTTTGCAAAAGAAGGAAAAAGAAAAAAAAATGCTTTCTCCATTGATACCCGGTGAAAAAAATTCCTCTGTGGTTATTATTTAAAGCTCATATTTGCGTCTGTATTTTCGTAGATAACGAGATGCCGAGGAGGAGGAGAAACAAGAATAAAAATCTACAGAAGGTGATGACTAATCCAAATTAAATCCCTCTATTTATTTATTTATTGATTTATTTATCACTGCAGCATCTAATCTGTATATCCTCATCAGCATATATATATTGATGCATAATTCATATGTTTTCTTGCAGGAAGAAGACACGTCAGCAGGTAAAATTAATAATAATAATAATATTAATGTTGATGATGATGAGGAGGAGGTTGACAAGATCAGCAAATTGCCGGACGATGTTCTAATATTGATAATCTCATGGTTGACGGTGGCCGAAGCTGTGCGCACGAGTATCCTATCCACACGTTGGCGTGGGCTCCACACATACATCACCCGCCTCGATTTTTCTGACACCCTCAAACAATTAGAAATAATTCCTTGTGTCGAAGATTCTGAAGAAGAAGAACAACAACAACAACAAGTCGAAGAAGATTTAGAAAAAGAAGAAGAACATCTAGAACAAGTAGAAGAAGAAGAAGAAGTTGTCGAAGAAGAAGAAGAAGAAGAAGAAGAAGAAGAAGAAGTTGTCGAAGAAGAAGAAGTTGTAGAAGAAGAAGTTGTTGAAGAAGTTGTCGAAGAAGAAGAAGAAGTCAAAGAAACAGAGTGCTATAAATTCGTAAAGAAATACGCTAGCATAATTGACCACACATTGGATACACACAATGGAGGTGCAATTTTACAAGAATTTCGACTTCACATACCTTGGTATACGTACCCATATTACGATGATAATGATCAAAGCACTTGCCCAAAAAAGAGGTGCCTAATCCAAAAATGGCTCGAGTTTGCATTTTCGAAACAAGTCCTAATCATCCACGTACGGTTAGATTGCAGCCACAGGTGGGCTCTCTTTCCATTTTTCTCGAGCAAAAACGAAACCCTCAAAGAATTGTCCCTAAATTCAGTTGATGTGGATGACGAGTTTCTCGAGCTACTTCTCTCGAATTTCGTTGCCCTTGAGCGTCTATCGATCGAACGCAGCTATAGACTAAGTGTTGTACGTTTCTTAGGCGATTTATTAGTAGCTCCGAAGTTGAAGCACTTTGTCATAAGTGCATGTTGTGAGATCAAATCCGTCGAGATTAGAGACATGACGAACCTCGAATCTCTGTCGCTTCATCGATTGCCACATCATTACAAACTCGTGCTAGAAAATGTTCCGAGTCTTGTTGATTTGGACACGTGCAAAAATATCGGGATTCAAATCCTTTCGCAGGGCATTATTAGTGGCCAATTGGTGAAGCTCAAGCTCTCGTCCGACCCCTATCATGATATCGTAAGCATATATATATATATATATATAAATTGTTTTTTTTTTCATACATGCACGGATGCTACTTGACATATAGTTCTTGATATGTAACATATGATCAAATTATGTATATCATATATGGGCATGTAATATTTTTTGCAGTCATATGATGACGTGGACGACATGTGCCTCCCGAAACTAGTGAAGATTAAACATATGGAGTTGGAATATTCTATCCGTGGTGATGGTAACATTCGTGAACTGTTTCATTTCATCGAGGCTTGTCCGTACATGCAGAAACTTAAGATTCGGGTACTTGTCTTTCAGTTTAATTAATTCTAACAATTCGATATAAGTTATAACATAAGGGCTTTTGCCGTTCACAATATTATCCAAATAAATTGTTTAAACAATTTTTTTTTTTTTTTTTTACAGTTTGTATGGCATAAATGTCCGAGCAATTATATGTATGGTCGTAGTGCGCAATATCGTATTAAGGCGGTGACCAAAACTTCGTACGATCATCTCAAAAGGGTGGAATTAGTAGGGCTCTTTGGGTGCCCACGTGAATACGAATTTGGATCGTGCATTATTGGAAAGGCTACCGCGCTTGAAGAGATGTTCGCAGAAACGCGCGCCTACGACAATGTCATAATGGAACGGAAGGCGATATCCCGTGTATGGAAGTATTTTAGAAGAAAATTGCCAAAATCGGTTAATTTGGTTGTCGAGTAGATAATCTTAGGATATTGCTTTGCTAGCTTGTGTTTGAGTTTAATGTTTCATAAATTTGACTGGGATTATTTTATTTATGATCAAATTTTTTGATATAGTTGTAGTCTTTGTCATTCTTCAGTTGCAAATTACGGAAAAACCTTTTTTAGTTTGGATAGTTTCTACCCGTTTTTGTGCAAAAATGCAGTTCTCGATGCACCACAATCTGATATTTAAAAGCAACGAGACACATTTTATAATCATCTTGTTTTATAATGTGGAGTTCGAATGAGATAAAACGGGTACAAATTAAAGAATATTCCACATAATCTAGAAGATTCATGGTTAAACATGGTGATTGTAATTACCCAAACATGAGGGATTTGTTCGTAATTTGACCTTATCTCAGGGGTTGGCCGTAGTTTACCCAATTGCTATAGATGAGAACTAAACGACACCGTTTGTTGGCAACTACTTACTAAAGCGTTGTTGCTCTTTCTATTCTGACCTCGGTGGCCATGGCTTTTGTGGCGTCGATAGGCAAGGGGGCACCGCCGCAATTACCCCGCTCCGGCGAACCATCGCTCCCTACACAGACTACCTCCGCCGCTCCTCAGCTCCCGAAATCATCCAGTTCATTGGTAACATCTAAACCCCCATCCGATCAATTTATTAAACCCTCATTTCAGCGTTGTTCATCAATTTCTGAGCGGTTTGAAGCTGCACCTTGTGTTCATTTCAATTGGAAAAGAAAAAAAATTCAATTTCCACCATGTTTGATTTCACGAAATTAGGGTTTTTAAGGAATCATAGAATTGCAATTTGATCCCTGAAATTGAGGTTAGTTACAATTAAAATTGAAACACTAAGGGAACTTATGATGTTTAATGCTAATTATAATAATAGGCGAAATTTTCCTGCATTTCGAAAATT
The DNA here is from genome assembly GCF_000504015.1 of Erythranthe guttata. Next base: position 354,836 of record NW_012193236.1, read on the forward strand.
TGAAATAACACAGGGGGGGCAAGCGCAATTAATTTATATACACATATATATATATATTTTTGTTGCAGGAAGAAATAGCAGCAGAAGCAAGTAATTGTGACAAGATCAGCCAATTACCGGACAGCATTCTCGTATCGATAATCTCACGGCTGACAGTGGTCGAAGCTGTGTGCACGAGCATCCTGTCCACACGTTGGCGCCACCTCAGCACCTACATCACTCGCCTCGATTTTACTCCTACCCCCAAGCAACAAAAATATTTCGAGAAAAACTACGATAAAATATCCAAAGCGGAGTTCATAAAATACACTATCAATCACACCTTGGATTCACACAAGGGAGGCCAATTTTTAGACGAATTCCGACTTTGCTTACCTTTTTTTAGTTCGCAGTATCAATCATCCGAAATCGGAAGATGGCTCGAGTTTGCCTTTTCCAAACAAGTCCAAATCATTGACCTGCACGTACATACCTTTTTTCCGCGGGCCTTTTTCCCGTTTCTTCCTTGTTTGGCGAGTAGAAACGAAGCTCTACCGGCCTTCAAATCCCTCAAAGAACTATCTTTAGGGGCCGTTGATTTGGGTGATGAGGATTTAGAGCTATTGCTTTCGAATTTTATTGTTCTCGAGCGCCTCTCAATAGAATATAATGGCAAATTAAGAGTTGTCTCGATAGTTGGCGATTTAGCGCCAAAGCTGAAGCACTTGAACTTGAGGTCATGTTCGAGTATCGAAACCGTTGAGATTAGAGGCTTGATGAACCTCGTATCTTTGAGGTGTCATAAATTGCCACCTTCTTACGAACTTATGCTAGAAAATGTCCCGT
>NW_012193236.1:357951-376051 GCF_000504015.1 Erythranthe guttata
TTGTGGATTTTCGATATCTTTTCAATAATGTTTTTAGTGAGCAATTGGTGAAGCTTAAGCTCTCGACCAACTGCCTTAAAGAAATGGTAAGCATGTATGTACTATTACCGATCCTTGAATATATATATATATATATATATATATATATATATATATATATATATATATATATATATTAAATTGTGTTTTATGTTTATGTTTTTTCAGCCATATGATGACATGGACGAGTTGCTCCTCCCGAAATTTGTAAAGCTTAAACATATGGAGTTGGCAGCCAATATGGGAAACGATGGTAACATTCATCAACTCGTTCATATGATCGAGGCTTGTCCATGCTTGGAGAAACTTGAGATCAAGGTACTACTATACTTGTTCTTTACATCCAAATAATAAACCCTTTGCCTGTTAATTGCACTTAGGAGCGGATGGAATTAATTACGGAAAAAACCCAATTTTATTTTTTTAAAAATAAAATATCGAATGAAAACTATTGATGACTGTATTAATACTTAATCATAAGCATCGAATATGTAACTTTACAAAGAAAAATTGTTTTGCAGTTTACATGGTTGGTAAACCCGTTTGAGTCTAGATGGGATACGGAGCATCGTTTTGATGTGGTGAAGGAGGTTTCAAACGATAATCTGAAAAAGGTGAAACTCTCGGGATTCTTAGGGTACCCAACTGAACTGGAATTCGGGTCGTACATTGTTAGGAAAGCTATGGCACTTGAAGAGCTGGTAGTGGATATTTGCCCTGTGTCACTTAATGAAGATCTGTTCATAAGTGCTTGCACTGTACCACTTGGACGAAACCTGGTCATCTACACTTATGCTGACGACGAAACTCAACCAAGTGTAAGAGCTCGTGTTTGGCAGCATTTTCGACCAGAACTGCGAGATTCGGTTAATTTGGTTGTAGTCTAGAAAATTATATATGATCGGAGTATTATTTGGTTAAGAATACGTAAAGTGCGGGATTCTACACCCACTTTTATTTTGATACAAGGCCAAAACGTGCAAATGTGAAGGAAATTAATGTAAATGTCGGCTTGTGAAGTTAAACACTTCGATTAGCTAAGAGTACTTGGACTGAAATTAGGGTGTCGAAGTCGGAAAATTCCAGAAGTTTCTACACATATAGACGAGTACGTTTCTTATCACGAATATGAAGAATAGGAAAAGGATCTGTGACTGGATAAATAAATAAATATCAAGCAGAGATTACCATCAAGAAAATCAATCGAAAAATGAATATTCTTCAAATCAAAATTTCCCTGGACATATCATCGGGTTCTAAACGAAACCCTAATACGATATGAACTAGAGATTACCAAAGTTATCTTGTTTGCCCAACTAAAAAGGGTCCTTGATTTTGATTATTCAATCATTATATTTTTCGTATCTTATTACTCTTTCATCAATAGGGCTGTGCAGCACAAAAGTGATGATAACTCATCTTGTGTTGCCAGTCCAAAACCTTGCCATCGTATTTTACCGAGTTTGTCTACTAAGAAAATGTATCTGCATTGGAAAATGAAAAGGAAAGAATATATATCTGAAAATAATTTGGAGTAGAAAACGAAAAAAAAAGAAAAATATGAGAAGAAAAAACTTGGTACCCGGTTAGAAGATTCAATATTTTAAGCTCCTTTCTGAAGTAATAATGGTCGGCGAAAGAATATACAATCTGCTTCTGTAGGGCATCTTGGTTTTCCCCTCCAGGCTTGGGTTTCCTCATGACTTTAAGAAGTAGCTTCTTTATAAGACTGCGTCTTAATAACCATGAATCTATGAAAGATACCTAACATACGAGAAAACTTTAATCAGAAAATAATTAGAAAATAAACCAACGTTTCACAATCTTGATTCTTGATACATATTAAAAACCATGATGTGACGAGATATTTCATAAAAATGAAAGACACCGAGGAAACTGCACCGATATTTCTATAGTAATGAAACACCAGATTAAAATATTAACTCGACGTTTCCTATTTCGGAAAAAAAAGGGAAAATTAGTCTTTTACCTTATTTCATAATTGGGTTGGTAAAAGTAAAGCGAAACAGGGTTTAAGCAGAAAGTGCAGTACCTCATATAACCGTATATCGCTGGAATGACCAAAGGTATTAACGAATGGTAAGGTCCACGAATCAACCATAGGCTGTCACGATTACAAAAGGCGAAATGTAAGCAACAAATTTTGTGAAGGCAATTTCAACATATCTGTAAGCATTCGTAAAAATACATTTAACTAATTTTAACAGGTTTAATCAATTTCTCACCTGCGAGCTCGCCCTAAACGACAAACACACTAAGGACGCTTTGGGAATATCCGACTTAGAAGCATCGGCATTATCCGCATCAGATGTAAAGGGCAGCTTAAGGATAGAACCATCGGAGTAGTTCACTTCTAGTGTAGGAAACTTAACTGCCGCCGTTGATGGAATTATAATCTTATTCGCCATTGCTATCTGCAAAACCACAATATACTCTCAATCCACCACCCAAATTCAAAACCTACAGACCCGAAACAACGAGAAAAAAAAAACGTAAACACACCTTCCCACCGTGTTGCTTCATGTCCGACATGTCGGCAAAGTAACCCCGACTCATCTCATCTTTACTGTCCTAAATTACATATAAACCTTTACATTCATATACAATAATAAATAAATAAATAAATAAAAATCATTTTCAGGAAAAATGTGTAAAAAAATAAGTGGAAATAAAAAATTACTCACAGTCGAGCTCGTTCCTTCTCAATCGCCTCCTTATTCCCCATCTAGGAAAACAAAAATTAACCAAAAAGGTTATTAATTAAACAACATAAATCAAAATCAAATTGAGATCGATTTGTATTTGGTTTCCGGAAATTGGAACAATGAAATAAAAGATTGTCTCGGTAGAATTTCTACGATCAGCAAAAAAATGCCGACATATATAATAATGGGGAAAAAATGTCGAATCTGAAGAAAAATTGCAACAGACCTGATAGATGTCGAGGAAGCGCGTGGAAGTCAATCTCGAAGGAGTGCGTGAAGGAATCTTAGGAAACAGCTTAGCTTCTTCACTGCGTAAGTTTCCGCCATTGAAATTTTTTGGAGCTACTGAAACAAGTCTCTTCAACCTCAGCATCTTCGAGGTTTTTCCTTCTCTCTCTCTTCTCGCGAATTAATTCTCTCATTTCCCACAATAAACCCAATTGTATTTTATTTAAAAAATAAATAAAAAATATTGAGAAAAATGTAAAATATTGATTAACTTTTCAGTATTATAGGCCCACTTAATTTGGCCCAATAGTCTTAGATTGGGAAACTACAAGCCCAAAATATTAATTTGTAGACAACCCAAAAAGTTACGACTCGTTTTATATAAAATAAAATAAAAAAATATTATGCCTTGACTTCTTATATCGTTCCAAAATTTTCCCCTGATGAAAAAGGTTTTATATTTTTAACTTAATTATCACTTTATAATTTCGATGATGCATAACTTCTAATTAAATGAAATTCATAAAATTGCCAAGTCGAATTGAGTTTTTGCACATTTTTGTTAATCAATGAACATGATTCATATATCTCGATAAGAATCAAAAGAATTAGAATTGATTGATAAATTTCTCGAAACAAACGAAAAGTAAACCAAAGATGGCATAGGTCACTATTATTACTCCTAATTCGATGAGAAAGAAGCAGAAACAATTAATGTCAATGGCAATTTAGTCATTTATCATGCGATTTTTCCATATAATTTGTGGATATTTATTATTTTTATTAATGTGTACATCAATTTAAAGCGACAAATATTATTCATACAATAATTTTAATTTATGAAGTATTAATAGAATAAATTCAACTCTAAAATATTAAAATTGAACTATACAATTCCTCACAATTTATTAAATAATTTAGTTTAATATAATTATTTTTTATTTGTATGAATTTAAATCCTTAGGGGTTTATAAACTAAAATTACCCAGAAATATAAAATTAAGAGGAAAAAAAAAAAACCAAAGAATAAAAATTCCATACAGCTACAAATTTTCCCCATCGAACTATTAGTCTGTACTTGAGATCTAACCAAGAGAGAAAGTCTTCTGAACAAAATTAAAGTAAACCCAACCCCCAAATTTTCCACCTAGCAAAATCGCACACGTACAGCACACACTGACTCCGATTACCATATAATTTTTTTTTTTCCGATCTGATCTGGTGACAATGAGGCGGCGCCACTCAGTATCCGGCGGCGGCAGTCGTGATTGAAATGCAGTCGGGTGATAATCCACCGGCACTGCCATTTCCACTGAGTCCTTTACTGCTATTGAATGCCATTGGAGGCGATTTGGGAGAGGGAGGGTTTGAATTGTCCAGGTATTTGTTCCTAGGATCGCTGCTCTTGTCCAGAGAAGCAGGCGGCATGGACTTGTCCAAGGTCGGAGAGAAGATCTTCAGCTCCGTTCGCTCCGCTCGCTCCCTTGGCCTCCTTCCTCCACCGCCGGAACGCCCTGAGGTAGTGTAATTAGCGTTAATGTTGTGAACTGAACTCGTATGGTGGTTGTGTGAAACGATCACCGGTGTTAATTGTTGATTGTTGGCAATGAGGTGATGAATTGTCAGCCTGTGAAGTTGATAAATTTGTTTTATCTGCATATGTTTATATATTTTGGGTTAGGAATACGTATATTTACAGACGCAGTAATTTTATTTTTAATTAGGGGTATTTGTAGTGATTCAGAAACCTAAATTCAGTAATTTATGTTTTTACTGAAGTTCCGAGGGTGATTGGAATTTCTTTTAAGTAACTAACAAGGCGTTTGCATCTTGATGGTATGAAAGTATTCATACTTCGATTTTCATCTATGAAGATATAAGTAGTGTATATATGCATTTTTATAATTTGTGTTGGTAATGTGGTTGTAGGGATTGGTTTATAGTTGATCAAGGCATATAGTGGTGTTAGGATTTAGGCATGTTTAATAGAAATTGGTTAACGTTTTAAATAAAAGCACTTCAAATTTAATGTAATATTTAGGCCATGACCCAATGTTATTGTGTTTAGTTGATGAGAATTGGAACTGTAGCTGGAGGCCTGGTATGGGATTCCCTTTATTTCTTTTCTGTAATTTAAGTTGAAAGGATACAAACTAGTCCTCCAAACGAGTACCATTGTTTGACAAATTCTTGGCTTTGAGTTCCTGAAAAAAATCAAATTAAAATGAAAGATGAGAAGGCAAACTTCATGCTACAAGATAAAAACATTTATGTATATACTTGATTAGGAATCTGATTTTTCTGAGTCTCATCATAATAAATTGACAGATGTTAAATTTTGAATCTCTATTTCCTTCCCTCCGTAGTTAACCATTATTGTTCACGATGATCGGCGAGTTTCTGAATTATTTCTGACTGTATATATACAATAAATTCTGCGCACAGGTTCCAGCCCGAGCTGCAGCAGCAGCAGCTGTAGCCCGTGTGCTTGCTGGACTACCTCCACATCAGAGGCATAATCTTTCTTCAAGCTCTGAAGAACTAAGTTCAATATATGGGACAAGAACTGAAGGTGAAGCTGTGGATGAGCTTGAGAAGGAATTCTATGAAGAGGTTATTTGTTTTTTTTTTTTTGTTTTTTTTTTGGCATAAGGTTCCAATATTTTGGTCATAAGTAGCTAAAAAGGGAAAACTTCCAGGTGAAGGAATTATCTCATAAAAGATTTAACTCTTTATATATGTGGAACAGTTCAACTGCAGTCATTAGTCCCATCAATGAAAGGTTTAGAAAGATATTTCATGCGGGCTTTATCTTTGTCATTATCCATTATGGGAGGTTTCCCCCAAAGTTTGGAATACGATAATATCCCAGATAGCAGATCTCAAATATGATATTCTTGGTTATAATTTTAAGTTCTTATTGTCTTTTCATAAATGAAACATCTCTTGTTCGTTACTTCTGTAGTTAACCATCTATTGTTCATGAAAAGTGTGTTCCACATGCAATACCAGAATGAGCAATAATAATACGTATCATATAAACCTGCGGGGTTGGTGGGTGGGTGGGGTTTGAAGGTTGGGTAGTTTTAAAAGATGATCGTGTATCTTCTGAATTTTTAGATCGGACTTATCAATGAATGTGTTGTTAATCGAAGCAGCATATGCTTCTCTTTGATTTTGGATTGCACTTCAATTGATGGTGCTTAGTTTCAACTGTCTTGCAATCATTGTGATTTTGCTTGGGTTTCTTTTATATATTTACGATTTCCTCTTCATAGCTATTTCTTGTACCATACAAAACATGCAATTAACAAGACCTGCTGTGAATTTGTTTATTTTAGGACTTTGATCCCGTTAGACATATTTTAGAACAAGTTCCCTCCGAAGAAAATGAACCAGCATATTTCGAGGAAAAGGTATTTTCTTTATTTCCTCCCCTTGTCTCCATCCCGTACCACTTGTTTTTTCTTGAATTTAATATGATTCGACCACTGATGAGGTGGGGTTTTTTCTTGCCGGATTGATATAGTCTAAGTCTTTAAGATAATGTTCTTATCACTTTCATGTTGCCAGCAATGTAGCACCGTGATTATGGTACTCTTATGTTTTCCTTTTGCTCCATGCAAAATTTCCCTGCTCCTTTAGATTTAAAGAGGTTGCAACTTGTTCTGTCTTTTCATAGCTATGCATCAGTTTGTTAACCACATATTAAACATTTTATCAGCCCGCTATTTCATACCAATCTGCATTGTGTTCTTTTATAGGCTACTCTTCGACTAGCACAACTGGATAGAATTTCTGAGCGCCTGTCACGCCATGTTATGGAACATCATGAAAAAATGGGTGCGTTTCCTTTTTGAATCCCCGTAAATTTTCTGGATCATTTTTGAAGTATCATAAGTTGCATCTATATCTGTTGCTGTATGTGCCATATATATAGTCTATCTTGCTAGATTTTTTTCATTTTATTTTTCTTCTATTACATGTCCTGAAGAAATGGGTGGGTTTCCTTTTTGAATCCCCACAAATTTTCTGTACTATTGGGAATTCCGAAATATCATACTTCCATCTTATCTGTTGATCCATGTGTCATATACTCTACATTGCTATAGTTTGTCAGTATTTCTATTATCCAACAGTATATTCTTCAAAACTAAGTCATAGTATGCTATTTAATGCTTGGTTCTAAATAAAGTTGGTTGTGGTAATTTCTGTCTCATCTAATCTATCCTTGCTGTTAGGTGCATGAAATCTACCGACTGCGTTCCAGTCATGGTTTTCGCTCACATTTTTATTTTCTACCGGTCATTCTTTATCCAAGTGTTTGCATGAAACTTCTTCACTTTCTCCATCCCTGATTTGTGAAAACTTGTTTCAGTGAAGGGGATGAATCTGGTAAGAGAACTGGAGAAGGACTTGAAGATTGCAAATGTTATTTGCATGGTAAGCAGGTGACTCTTTTACCATTAACTGTTAACTGTTAGTGTGTAGAGTAGTATAATTTTGTATGCTTGCTGATGCATTTGAGAATATATGCTCAACTTTGGTGCTTGCCTGTTTTTCTGTGCTAATCTTGGTGAAGTGTTTCAGATGTGAAACCAGGTGGACATGTATTTTCTGCCACTGTTTAGTTTTATATCTTCTGAAACTATAATCCTATACTAACATATCTGCTGTAGTTATGAGTTACAGATCACCAAAACCTACTAAATTTCCTAACTCAAACTTTTAGAATAATATATTTTCTTTCTTTTGTTTTTCTTAAAAATAAAATCTCACCGTCTTTCCAGGTCAAGTAACCATATAATACAGCTATCATTAGTAGAAAAGAAGGAAATTATCGTTCGGATTTACTATTAGAACATGGCAACATGCCCCTGCACAAAGTTTGGGATGTGTACCAAATCAGTCCTGATCAATTGAAAATAGTTTTCATAAAATCTAAAGGTTGTCATCGTACTTATTTTTGCAGAATGGGCGAAGACATCTTACCTCATCAAGGAATGAGGTCTCTAGGGATCTCATCGTTACAGAAAGTTCCAAAAAGAAGCAAGCCCTTCTGGTAATTATTTCACCTGAAAGTTTATAATATTTATTGTTCCTGCAATCTATTTTTCTTCTTCAGTTTCCCTCCTACCCAAACCCTGCACAAAAAGCATTTTTACAGGTATTCTCACATCTAGAGTCTCAGACTATTAGCAATATTGGAAGCCTTTGGGCTTATTTCCATTGTGTTTTGGGGGAAGAATTGCCTTCCAAAGTAACAACTGAATCTACAGCTTCTTCATAATTTATCGCATTTAGAGTTATTAAGAAGAAATAAATGTTATTTATTTGTAAATATAACATTTGTGCCCTCAACGTGTTTGTTTTTGCATTCACATGCTATGAAAGACTTCACTCTGATTTTCTCATCAAAATCAAAAATAGACAAATGGGACTATAATGTTTTTATTGGTTTAATCATCTCACAACTAGTGCTTTTGATGTTCCGTGTCATAAAAGGATTCTTTTATTACCTATATAATTACACTGTGACTTGCAGGACATGCTCCCCATCCTAACTGAGCTTCGCCATGCAGTGGATATGCAAGCTGCTCTCGAAACTTGTGTTGAGGAAGGGAATTTCTCTAAGGTACTATTCACTTGGATATAGATGCTAGAGTAAGGAACTTTCCTATTTTTGCTTCTGCTGCTTCTTTTTTTCTTTTCCTTCTTTCAAGCAGGGTTTGTGCATTCTGCATATTGTTTTATGCCCATTTGTATTTGAAACATTCTTGCTAAATGGCTACTTGTACATTTTCAGGCTTTTCAAGTACTATCTGAATATTTGCAACTTCTAGATGGTTTGTCAGAGCTTTCTGCAGTCCAAGAGCTGAGCCGTGGTGTTGAGGTGAATTGAGCACTTAAATATAGTTATTTTAGGAACAGAAAAGGAAGAAATGTCTTTTCATTTTTTAACTCTTGAGTGTTTGTGTGCCCTCTATATTTCTAAATTCTAGATTCATCTTTTATTTGGTTTATTGTCTCTTACAAAATTAGACAATTATACTCTGCTTTTCACCTCTTTGGGGTTCATTAATCTCATTAGTTAACTTCATGCAGGTTTGGTTGGGCAAAGCTCTTCAAAAGTTGGATTCTCTTCTATTAGAAGTGTGCCAGGACTTCAAAGAGGATGGATTTCTCACTGTAAGTTCAAGTTTGATTTATATTATACCCTGACCATGAATTTTTTTGAACTTCTGAACATTTTTCCTGTGAGGAAGTAGGAATTCTAAGCTTTGATGAGTTTGTCAGGAGAGAGTAGAATTCTTCCTTGTTTCTGTACCCTGACTTTGTCAAGTTTATGCTCATGAGAAAAACACATAGTTGATACATGGTGTAAAATATCTAGCTGATTTATCTACTCTTGTTTGCAGGTGGTTGATGCGTATGCATTAATTGGTGATGTGCCTGGTCTAGCTGAAAAGATACAAAGCTTCTTCATGCAGGAGGTTCTCTCTGAAAGTCACTCTGCATTGAGGACCTCTTTGCAAGAGGTATGTTTCTATACTTCTCCAAGTTTCAGTTTAACAAGAACTACATGTGTAGCAGCTATTATCAGAAAATCACTAGTCTGGTAAAGTGCACTGCTCATGCAGCTATCTGAAACAAACTCAGGTGTAGTATTACGAAAAATGGCATAATACTGCTGAAAGACTGCAAATTGTACTATTTTCGCTTATCATATAGTAGAATCTTTCTTTTTCTCTAACTTTCAAGTTCAGTAAATATTTGGATTCTCCTTACTTTGTCTTTATCAATCATATATTCTTGAAAATTGACGATCTGATTTACTGCAGGATGTTGAAAATCCCAATACACAAACTTCTAGGTATGAGCAATATATATCCTTTAGTTTAAAGACCGTGGAATATATTTTTTCTGTGGGTTTTTTTCCGTATCGGTTTTTTCTTAGATGTGGATGTAATCATATGCATTTCTTTGTCTCTCCACTGCCCCTTGTCCAGGCTTACCTACAGTGATTTGTGCACTCGGATACCCGAATCCAAGTTCAGACAGTGTCTGCTTGCAGCGCTAGCTGTTCTCTTTAAGCTGATGTGTTCATATGACGCAATAACGAGCTTCCAACTTGAAGATGAAGTAAGTTATAACCCATGTGCTCTCTCCTCCCTTTCTTTGTTGTTTTCCGTTCTCTTCTATGAAAATCAATAAATTTGGTTACAAGTAAAATTTTAATATATAGTCGCTGACATATATTGTTGTAACATATATCCTATTATACATACATACATTTGCATCTTTATATTGTTGCCTGTCTAAAGCAGCTTAAATCTTGGAAACAACCTTGATTTATGTAACTCATTTACTTTAAAATATAGTAAATCACATCTCACTTTTTAAGCCAACAAAGAATTGTCTTCCCCTTTTTAGAAATTAAATATGTTTCAAGCTCTATATCTCATGTGACAGGTGTTACCCTTCCACAGTGGCGAGCAAGATGGTAATCTATCTGGGGTCTCTGAGGATCCTGTCAGAGAAGTTTCTTCTACTTTTATGGCAGAAGATGGCTCAGTCCCTGCATCAACTGAGAGAGGACCTCCTTTGTCCTCACTCGAGATCCCGCCAAAAAGTTCTGTATCTATTCCTGATACCACAGGAATCCATGACGCCAAGCTTGCAGATCATGCAATTTTCGAAGGAAGAGATGATGGGAGTGCAGCATCAAGCAGTGGATCTCCTTGGTTCTTACTGCGCAAAGATGCGGTTACTTTTGTTTCACATGCCTTACACAGGGGTCGGAGAAACCTTTGGCAACTTACAACAAGCCGTGTAGCAGTCTTGCTTTCTTCTTCAGCAGTTTCTTCGACTAGCATTCATCAGTTTTTGAGAAACTATGAAGATCTGAGTATCTTCATTCTGGCTGGGGAAGCATTTTGCGGGATAGAGGCTGCTGAGTTCCGCCAGAAACTTAAATCCATTTGTGAAGCTTATTTTTCTGCTTTCCATCGGCAGAATATTTATGTAAGTCCAACTCACTTTGATCATGCTATATATCAAAGAGTTCATGCATTAACTCCTTGATACATTGATACAATTTTATGTATGCTCAAATGTTTCATCTCATGTTATGAAATCTCGAACGACTAAATGTATTAAGTTAAACACATTTTGATATCTGTCACTGTTGACCAACCTTGCTCATCTATAGTGAAACTATGTGCCAAAACTGTAAATAACATAAAATTCCGGCAGTGAAATGATTTTCCTTGCAACATGATTTATGCTTTATCTGCAAGAGTAAATAGGTTCATCAACTCTCGCATACATATGGTGAAACTGTAAAATGGATGGATAAATTTCTTGCTTAAGTTCTTGTTTCATTTATTACCTTCACCCATCATGGGATTAAGATCATTATGTGGCTTCCAGGCCTTAAAAATGGTGATGGAGAAGGAGAATTGGCAGATAATGCCGCTAGACACAATTCAAGTAGTTAGTTTTCCTGGACTGGTTGGAGATGGAGCAGCTCTCATTGTTTCATCTGATAGATCTCCCAGTTCCAGATCGCATGACAGTAGATCAGTTCGTCCAGTAGTTAGTGGGTCAAAGAGGGGTGGATTTTTTTATTGGCAGGAACACGGAAACCCATTTTCATCAAAATTGAATGGCAGTTCTGAGGAGTATTCTGATTCCCTTCATTCCAACGGTTTGACCTCACAAGGATCGGGAAATACTGATAAGATAGGCCGGCATGCTAAATCCTCTCCAAAAAGTGGTGATGTGAACCATGTTAATGGGACTACTCTTTCAGAAGATGAAAATGAAGATCTACATGCAGATTTTATTGATGAAGATAGTCAGCTTCCTAGTCGTATTTCAAAACCAAGTCATTCAAGGCATAACTCTTTACGTACAAATGATGAAGATATGACAGCACAAACAGGATCTTCCCTTAGTATCTTAAGGTGAGTTGTAGATTCTTCAGTTCTGAATCTATGTAATTCTATATTATAAATAATAAGCATTAATATCTTATTCTATTTGAGTCAGATTGATGGACAAATATGCGAGACTGATGCAGAAATTAGAGATTGTCAATGTGGAGTTTTTTAAGGTACGGTTGTATGATGGTTTCTTTTCCAGGTCAATTACTTTAGCTGTGCTCCAATTTATCTTAATGTTCTGTCTTCAATAATAGAATATCGTAATGTGAACAGGGAATATGCCAGTTGTTTGAGATATTTTTCCACTTTGTATTCGAGTCTTTCTGTGAGCATAATGTCCAACCTAGTGGAAAAGGCTTGAATCCTTGTAAGTATTCTTTAGTTTTTGATGTTTCTTTTTTCTTCCGAAAGAAAACTAATACAGCTTGTTTTAAGTAGGCGTCATCTCCTAAACATCTTTTTGTTTATATTCCTCAGACAAGCTAAAGAATGCATTATCAAGAATATCACAAGATTGTGACCAGTGGATAAAATCTCAGTCTACATCATTTTCTTCTTCGTCCCCGACATCTTTGAGTGCGTCATTCTCTCACATGGACGTCACCCCGACCAGTCCTCCTAGTCACTTGAATCACACATCATTTGGGCTGAAGGTATTTATGCTAATAGAGTAGTATATATTCCTATCCTCTATCTATAAATGGTTTTTGTTCAGTGATGTACAAATTTAGGGTGCAAGTTTCTCCTCAAACTCCCTTCTAATGTTTTTTTTTTCTTTTCCTTACAAGAGACGCAAAGCAATGACTCTATTCTTATGTCACACACTGAATTTCTAAATTAAGTAATGGAGTATGTTTCCGTAGGTTGTTTATTCTTGGGTTTTGTTTGATGCTACATGAGTGGATAGTGCACAAATCTATTATTCAGCTGCTGGATTCCAATTTCCAAATGGCCATCATCATTGAGTGCCTAAGTTTAGTGGTTAAACTGTTGGATTTCTCAATTCAACATTGTTCAGCATCATCATTTATAATCCAACAGCTCACTCAATGCATGTAGGCCCTAGACACCTGGGTACCGTCAAGCAAGTCTGTTTTGAGAGTATGGTATTAAAATCTGAAAATAGCTCTACGAATTGAAATTGGGTACCATATCAACAAGTATTTCTGTACAAAGCAAGGCGTGTGAACAAGTTTGTGCTTTAAAAAATAATGCTGTAAATTCCTTCAACTTACACTTTAGCGTTCTGTTCATATATCCTGAGCATTCTTCTATGCTCATAATTACCAAATTGATTCTAGAGCCTTAACTATATATGCCATGGAAAATTAGATCTATTCCGCAATAGATGTTTAATTAATAAAGTCATTTGTGATTTTTCTCCCCATCCTCAATTAGGCTCGAGCACCTCAATATCCATCAGGTAACTATATAAATACTAAAATGAGCTCAACGTATTCCAGTCAAATAATCTTATGTGACTGATGCATAGAAAATTAAAATAGTGTAAAATTATTTGAGTGAAAGTTGCATTTCGACTGTTATGCAAGTAATTTACATTGACGTAATGCTGCAGGAAAGATGTGCTGGCGCTGACACTATATCTCTTGTTGCTAAATTATTGCATAGATCTAAAGCCCATCTTCAGTCAATGCTTCTTCAGAAAAATGGAGCAGTAGTTGAGGATTTTTATGCGCATTTGGTATGTTTTTGCACTTGCATTTATGGTACTTGTTCTGCTTCAAGTCCATATGTTCCTGAGGAAAAATATTATGGTTAGATATATACTTCTCTAAATGTGGTGGAAGTTTCTATTTGGCACATCCCAGAAATTGCATGGTTTTGATTGACCAATGATAGCACTCACTCTCAAGCTGACTTGGAATATAAATACCTTTTGAAGTTCTATACAATTTAAGTAGCATTTGTAGTTACTACATAATGCAATAGTTGGTTTCTTTCTCCTTGCCTACCATTATCTTTGTCATAACTATTTCTCTCATAGTTATCATCTTACATCTGCCTGAACTTGTTTGCAGTTGTTTGACTACCCTTTTTTGACAGGTTGATGCTGTTCCGGAACTAACTATGCAGATTCATAGAACAACGGCAAAACAGCTACTCCACATCAATGGGTGAGATGCAATGAGTACTTGAATTGATTGACCTAAACTATTTTCATAAAATCATTGGATTACGAGATATTACCATAAACAGTTCGATACACTTCAAACTTCTTTATTGTTGTATAATTGTGGTTTTCCAATCTTGCATTTTTCACAGCAAGATCGAGTGCGGTCTTTATGCTATGTTACTTATAATTTGAGTGAATGAGATTCATTTAGTTTCAAGAACTTTGCGAATAGGTATTTGCTTGCATCGAAATAGTTTCTGCCTTTTTGTGTGAAAATCAAGTGATGACTTACTTTAACTATTCTGCATCATTCTTTATCTTGCAACTTCTCTTCCCTCCTACGAAGTCCTCAATCCCCACCTACCCCTTCTCTTGGTTAGCTCGGGGTAGTGGCTTACATCTGTTCCTTTAAAAAAATATATTCTGCTTTCTTTTATATATTATAGAACTCAATGACCTTATTTCTTGATGAGAAAGGGGAAGAAAATATATACTTCTATTTCTAGAGTTGTCTTTGATGATTGCTTGGCCGTATTGTAGTGGTATTGATTGGTAGAATTGAGCAGGTACGTTGATCGCGTTGCCAATGCTAAATGGGAGGTGAAGGAGCTTGGATTAGAGCATAACGGGTAAGTTATCTTGGGAAGTCAGTATGTTTTGAATTGCGGCTTTATCCATTCACAAATCACACAGTTAATTCGTCTAAATAAGGAATGATGGATATGATGCAGTTCAGTATCTAAATTCTTCATAGTCTTCACAAGTCCTTAAATATCTCTACTTGTAAAGTGTGAATTTGTAAAGTCTCCTATGCGTTTGTTAGCATTGGATCAGTTAGTCTTTATCTTGGACTGTAATAGTTGTTGATTTATCATTTGAATAATATAAGCACCAAACGTCTTCTCTTATTAGGTATGTTGATTTACTACTCGGAGAATTTAAGCACTACAAAACAAGGCTTGCTCACGGGGGTATTTCTAAAGAGGTATTAAGCGTTATTTTAATATTCATAACTATCTATAAATGAAATGGAAATTTGGTCAGACGATATCTTATTTGAAAATTTTGAGATCCTTTGATCTACAGTGTATTGTCAAACATCAAACAGGCCAAACAATATATGCCTTTGAGGTGTGGGTTCGTCGGCATTTTAATTACTGTTTCTCATGAATGCGTCACGTTTTTATTTTCTGAACATGTATCATGTACACAAATTCAATAGTATGGTTATGCATGAAATTTTAAATGACAAACTGGTATCTACAGTTATTGAACTTTTCTTTCGTATTGAACTGTTGATTGCATAAAATTTGCTTCGTTATCTCAATACTACTTCCCAACGTTCCCGTTCATGTGAATACAGGTTCAAGATCTCCTCTTAGAATATGGGCTTGAAAATGTTGCTGAAACTCTCATCGAGGGCCTATCTAGGGTAAAGAGGTGTACCGATGAAGGGCGCGCCCTCATGTCTCTGGATCTTCAGGTGTCACTTTACTCGGACTTAAGATAATATATTATATATAATTTGTTTTCCTTTTGGTTTGATTGAATCTTCCTTTTTCAGGTTTTAATAAATGGCCTTAAGCATTTTGTCTCATTCGACGTAAGACCAAAATTGCAGATCGTTGAAACTTTTATCAAGGTAACTAACAAAAATCGTTATTTGTCAACGAATTACATTGTCATTTGGTGTTTATTGAATGTTACACCAGGTAAAAAGAATATTTATTCGTCCACACACAAAACACACACATCCATGTTGGTGTGTGTGGATGACAATACCTGCTGTGAGATTTTAACCGCTTTTCTTGTTGGTTACTTCATAATCAGGCTTACTACCTTCCAGAAACCGAATATGTCCATTGGTCGCGCGTCCATCCGGTATAGACATTTTCCTAAATCCCATCCAGCAATATGATTCAACATCAAATTAGTTCGGATTTTTTTTAATTTATTAAATGCACTTTAAATTTTCAGGAATATAGTAAAAGCCAAATTGTTGGGCTAGTCAACCTTGTTGCCACAATGAAAGGCTGGAAAAGAAAAACTAGGTTGGAAGTGTTGGAAAAGATAGAGTGATCTTTCCCCAAACTGACTTTTGACCTTTGGAAGAGTTTCGTGGTTCGTTTTCTTCTCTCTTTTTCCTATTTTATATTATCCTTGTAAATTGGATTCCTTGTTTCCATTTTTTTTACATCATCGATTTTAGAGTTTGTATATCGTCTCCTTTTGTGTGTAATATATATCAACGAATGTAATTTTGAATTATAACGTGTTGTAAGTGCGGTTCTTACAATGAGGGTATGTAGTTCCCATAATTGAGTTCCTTATTTATTTACTTCTACCGGAGTTTTCCCAACTGACTGCATTTTGCTCTCTGTTTACATTCGGACACTATTTGGATCGAAGGATTTGGATTTATACATCTCAAATTAATAATAATAAATTTGTGGAAACTATTGGAATAAGTTGAACTATCAATAGATATCTAGATGCCTCCCTTTTTATTTTCACTTATTCTTTCGGATATTGTGGTGAATTTGAAATTTCTATATCAATTATTTTCGTCTTTCACTTAAAGAGTTAATTGTTATCTTCCCGTATATAATGTTTTCACTTATTCTTTTGGATATTGTGGTGAATTTGAAATTTCTATATCGATTCTTTTCGTCTTTCACTTAAGAGTTAGTTGTTATATTCCCAAATTTACATCCGATGTCGGTCAATTACTACGATATGAGATTCCCGACTTCCATTCATCACAATTAACATGCAATTACAATTTGAATCACATTTATAGTAAAATTCAGAAGGGGGAGAAGTTTTGAACATAAATATAAATTGCTTATTTATATATTTTGAAAAACAAAACAATGATAGAACATCATAATATTTGCAAATTCCCTTACAAAAGATGAACAATTTTTATTTGTTTATTTAGTTATTTTTCTTTATAATTCTTTGTCTACCAATAAAATCTCCAATGATTTTTTTTTTCACCAGATAATTTGTGATATAATGAATGAGGGTTATCTATTTTGAAGTAATAGGAGACTGTGTTATGCTACCTATCATGTTCAATGCCACACAGGGCTGATCAACAGGTACCTGAAAATCAGACCAAAAATAAATAAAAGGAAAATTCATTATGCTGTAGATACAAATTCTGACAAAGGATAGGGAAATATGAGCAGATAGATATTTAGTGGTCTCAGAGAGAGAGAGAGAGTTAAGTGCACAAGGAGATAATGATTAGGACAACTCAAACAGAAACATAAACTGCTGACACTAAATCCAACACACACACTGCACATTTACTGTGTGCAAATTGTTATAAACTTTAAAAATTAAGGTGAAAATTTCTGTTCCGAATCGGATTTTTTCCGGATTGAAATTGACAGAATTCGAAAATCGCATTTTTGTTATACACTCATCATACCATAAAATACATTATCATATAGATATTATAAAAGTAATTTTTTTATTTTCTTTTTTGAAATTAAATAGGATTTTTTTAATCAAAATCTGATGTACAAATCTTTTTAAAATATTTAAAATGAAATTTTCAAAAAGGATTAGAAATGAACCGAAACCGCAATCGAAACCGAACCGAAACAAAGAATTAGTAGACTTACAAAATGACCAGCTCCAAGAATCCAGTAGAAATGTAGGTTTTTGTATGATTTGAAGAAACCCTTTGTGATTTTCTCTCCACCACAGAAAAGTGGTGTTCTGGGCATGCTCAAGAAAGTTTTGATCCCATCCCACCTGATATTTATTTCAATTATTTCTAATTAATAAAATATTTATTATTTATTTATTTATTTATTATTACAAAAATTGATGACAAACTTTGGCACTGTAACCTATAACTTACTTGAGCTTTTCAACCCATGCTTCAGTTCCCTTGGTTGAGCAAATCACATCCAGCTACAATTATATATCAGTTTTCAGTTTATATATTTAACAAAATATATATTTTCTACTTTATATATATATATATATATATATATATATATATATAT
>NW_012193236.1:376151-402459 GCF_000504015.1 Erythranthe guttata
AAAAAGAAAAAAGACTTCGGAGACGGCAGTCAGCGCCGATAGATTACCCCGAAAAAGAGCTGATGTTAACGGACCTCAACGAATTTAAATATCTCGAATATCTTTTAATCGCAATTTGTTGAGTCAACTCAGAAGCTGTCATTGATACAGGGTCCATCCCGGAATCCAACAAGAAATTGTAGAAATCCTGTAATAACAAGAATCGAAAGAAGAAGAAGAAAAAATGATTTTTTTAGAGTATTTTTTTGATTAAAAAAATCCGGGATTGAGGTAAATAATTTTTAATTTTAATTTTTATTACCACTGAATTGCTATTGGAACTGATCACTTCTTCCAGCCTACTCCATGTATCGGTCGCCTCTACAAAATTCCCCGCCTCGAGTTCTTCACTTATTTGTTTCGCCAAACTGTTTTTTTTTTTCGAAAATGAATTCATTAGCAAACAATATAATTAATTTTATTTTATTTTTCATAATGTAAGAAAATGAACTAAAAACACGAGACCTGTTTGATTGCACCAGGCCATTCTTGTCCAGTCTCGACACATCTTTTAGGAGCGGACCCCACGAAAACTACACAATCAACGAAAAACAGCTACTAATAATTTTTTTTTTATTTTTTCGTCATTTAAAAAAATTCACAATCGAAAAAAAGTTCGTACCACGAAATCTTCGGGCGAAATCCAAGTGTCCCCCAACGCAATTCCTGTATTTATAAAAAAAAATCCCAATATTCAAGATTCAATTTTTATTTTCTTGGTTCACACATTGTAGTGAAATCTTGAAATTACATAAATACCTCCGAGCTTGAGCTTGAGCTTCCCGGATTCAATAGCTTTGAGAGCAGATAAACCGAGGGTAACAGCGTACTTTCCACCGTAAGACTCGGCTACTATATAAAGAGGGCTGTTTTGAAGGGTAACATTTCGGTTGAAAACATGAATCAAAAGTGTAGTTAAATCAGTTGCAGCTTCATCATCTGTTTTCACCAATACCTTTTCATCCTCCACAAAACTATACCCTGTCCCTACTGGATTATCCTACACCAAAATACATACATAGTATAAATATATATATATATATATATATTTGAATAATTATATATAGGGTAAATTACGGTCAGCCTCTGAGGTAAGGTCGAATTACGAAAATACCCTTCATGTTTGGGTAATTACAACCATCACCCTTCAACTATGAATCTTCTTGCACGTCCACCCATATAGTGTCAGATTCAATAGAATCTTCTAGATTCCGTGGAATATTCCTCTGGTTTGTACTCGTTTTGTGCAAAAATGCAGTATTTTGATGCACCGCAGTATATGATATTTACAAGCAAAGAGACACATCTTATGATCATCTTTGTTTCAACATGTGGAGCACAAATGAGGTAAAACGGGTACAAACTGGAGAATATCCACATAATCTAGAAGATTTCACTAAATTTGACACTGCAAGTTCGGACGTGTAAAAAGATTCATAGATGAGGTTGGTGATTGTAATTACCCAAACATGAGGGGTATTTTCATAATTTGACTTACCTCAACAGGTGACAGTAATTTATCTTATAATATATAAATAAAAAAGGAAAAAGAATATTAAGAAAAAGAGATATTTGGATAAAATGAAAATCTCACCACAAACAAGAGATCTGCTTTGTTAAGCCAAGTAGAGTTTCTTGGCTTCAAGAATGTGTCTATTGGCCCAACTTCTTCAAAATTCCCAATCCCAACTCCAGAAGCACCCTTTCACAAATTCCCAAAAATTCAATTTTAATTATTTATATATATATATTCAATATTTAAAATAAAAAATAAATAATAATCATTAAAATAATCAAGAAAAAGAATGACTGACAGGTCCACCCTGCAACCAAAGTATGATCGGCCATGGCTTTTTTGGATCTTCAGTTCTGTATGGACTTTTGTAATACCACCAAAACATATGTGCTTCTGTTTATACATATACATATATATATATATATATATATACACATATACATACAAAAAAAAACACAATAATTATAAATATATATATATATATAATATGTGAAATTGAAAAAAAAAGAAAAAAAAAACTTACTGGGCCTGACTTCAACATAACCCCAAGCTTCTGATCCATCCTCTGTTCTTGCAGCGTTGACCATTAAACCTCCATTAATCAATTGTATGAACAACACAACACACAGAAGAACAGAATACACAACGTCGGATTTTCCCATTTACAACTACACACAAAAAAATATATATATATATATATATGAGCAGTAATATAATGGGGAAGGTAAAAGTGTAATATATATATATATGTATGTATATATGTGTGTGTGTGTGTGTAATGGAGGTGTTCTTGGAGTTCTTGTTTCTGACTCCAACAGAAACAACCAAAAAATACGGCAGCTTTGATTTTACAAAAAAGAAAAATAAAAGTGATAAGAATTTTGACTTTACAGATGATGTATCTTTGATTTTTCAGTCCAAGAAAATATATAGATATTATATATATAAATGTGTGTGTGTGTATATATATATATATATATTTAATTGGTTTGAGATCTGTCCAGTTGTTGCACTGATTTATAGTGATCGCAATCATTAAAATAGTACATGTGTTGTCTGTGAGGGTTTAAACTTTAATGTTGTTTATGTTTATATTAGGGTTTTCTTAATTATTAAATTAAATAGTTTAAACAAGGCATGTTGCTTTATTCCTAAATATAAATTTCTTTGTCGGTTTTTTTTTGGTTGCTAAAATTATTATTAAATGAAAAGTACTAATATCATTTGTTACAATAACTCCTAGTTGCACTATAATCCGAATGATATTTGCTTAATTTTAATATTATTACATTAAATTTTGTGAATTTCGAGCCAATTGCATATTTGGATCTTATGTTTCTTTAACGGTTTATTTGATGCTACACTCTGTGAAATACAACGATTGATTATTAACCGTTGATTTGCACATATCACATAAACAGTTGATTGAAATAAAAGGGATGAAGTCAAGGTTTTCAGTTTCATTAATTAAATTTATTTTAAGCAATTCTTAGTTATTGATTGTTGATATTAAAGTAAACGATCAATTTTCCTTGTGTGGACTAATTTAAATTTAAGGGTTAACTGCAAAAAATCCCCTAAACTTTGGATGTTTTTGCGCTTTACCCCCTGAACGGAAAAAAGTTGCACGGGCATACCTGAACTTCACTTTTCTTAGCACCGGCATCCAAAATGTCTATTTTTGGCCAAAATTGACCGGAATCCAAATCACGTGCCTTACACGTGGGGGTAAATTAGTCATTTCCATTCTACACCCATTCTCTTCCTTTTTTTTTAATAAATATAAATAAATCTTAAAAGGGAAAAAAAAAATTCTTCTTCCGCCACCATCATCTCCAACCATTCTTCTCGTCAACCCCAGCCCCAACAAAGCTGCTCTTCAACAACTTCAGCCCTCACCCGCCGCTGCTTCATCTCCCTCCGCCGCCTCTGCTGCGCCGCCCTCCGCCGCTTTGCTTCGCAACTCGAAAGCACATCACACCAGAACATCATATTAATCAATCTTTCTCTCTCCCGAAAAAAGCACCAAATACAGGATTGTATTGTTGATTAAGCTTTGATTCCAAAAACTCAAATTTCTCGACGGAATTAAACTATGATTCAAAGAAGAAAAAGAAATTGGTTTGGGCTGAAATTGATGCACCGTCGCCAGAGGTTCAATGGTGGAAGGTTCATCCTTTGCTACCGTGTCATATTTCCACCAAATTGGGTTCTTCCACCGCTGGAATTCGCCGTCGTAGCCATCCGTTGATTGATTGCGGCAAAGAACGAGCCACCAGCCGGCGGTCAAATTTTGAGACCGGAGCACCGGGCGAAACCCCCCAATTTCTTTGTCTTGTGATGGTGAATGAGGAATGGATTGAAATTGGTTTGGTGGTGGTGGTGCGGCGGCGGATAAGAGGTTGTGGTGGCCGGTGGGTGGTGTTTGATTTGTAGAGGTATAGTTGTCTGATTTGTGTGTGGAGGTGGCCGGGTTGAAGACGATGGATGTGCTGGTGCAGCAATATTCTATTTTTTCTTTTTATTTTTTCTTTTCTTCTTTCTTTCATATTTCTTTTTAGTTTTTTTCATTTTATTTATATTTATTAAAAAGAAAATGAAGAAAATGGGAGTAAAAAGGAAAAGACTAATTTACCCAACTATATTCACGTGTGAGGCACGTGATTTGAATTTCGGTAAATTTGAGCTGCCGGTGCTAAGAAAAGTGAAGTTCAGGTATGCACGTGCAACTTTTTTCCGTTCAGGGGGTAAAGCGCAAAAACGTCCAAAGTTTAGGGGATTTTTTGCAGTTAACCCTAAATTTAATGATGATTAATCATTCAATGTCCAAATATTACAAGAAAATATTAATATAATTTATTTTCAAATAAAGTGAATAAGAGCAAGAAGTTTTGAGTGTTAATCTTTTTTTCATTATAGGGAAAGTTTTGAGTATTAATTTAACTACATTTTATTGCTCATTTTATGCAATATATAAAATATTGGGGGTGTATAAGCAATATTTTATAATTATAGGTTATTATGGTGGGGCAAAAGTTAATAGGAAGATTTTTGTGGCAGTAGGTAGTCTTATCTTTTTTGCTGTTAAGAAAAGGACTTGAATCAAGAAAGTCTTTTTCATCTCCCCTTTTGTCCCAATTATTTTTTTTAGGTGGAGTGTTTAGTTTTATTTTCTTTCTTATGAAAATATATTAGAGGCTACTCATTAGGAAAAAAGAAAGGGATATTAATCTTCTATTATCAATTAGAGAATATTGATTATGAACTCTTAATTATAGATAATAATTCGGGGTTGTAATGTTCGCTCGAGATAAGCATCGGGATAACATTATCGTTGAATGTGATTCGAGTGTGGTTATCGAGGAGGGAATCGAGCAGCTCACGAAGTAGGTCGTCTTTAATTTAAGGATAAATTACAGCCATCCCTGAGGTATTGTTAAATTACAAAAACTCCATTTTGTTTGAATAATTACATCTACCCCTCAACTATAAATCTTTTTAGACATCCACCTTTATGGTCTCAAATTCAACATAATTGTCTAGATTTCGTGGAATGTTCTCTAGTTTGTACTCGTTTTGTGTAAAATGCAGTTTATGATGCACCACAATCTGAAATATACAACCAAAAAAACACATTTTATGATCATCTTGCTTCAAAATGTGGAGTTCGAATTGGATAAAACGGGTACAAAAGTGATAATATTCCATATAACCAAGAAGATTCTATTAAATTTGAAACATCAAGGGTGGACGTTTCCGAAAATTATAAGTTGAGGGGTTGTTGTAACTACCAAAACATGAGGAAATTTTCGTAATTTTACCATAACGATGGGCTTTGAGTCTTTGACCCATTTTAGAATGCATTACATAAGACACAGTGTAGTGGGCCCGAAATTTATGGGCCGCTCATATAGTACATACTCTAAATACTTAGTTAATGTTTTGGCTAACGGGCCTCACAATTAGTGCTTGCATTGGTGATGGGCCTGATTAAATGGTGATACTATTAATTTTTGTTCGACTTCGAATGTGGTCTCCTTTTTTTTTTCTTTTTTTTTTTTTACATACCTATTTTTTTGCTCGTCATGAAACATTGTTTTTTTTTTCCATCGGTGTTAGCACTCTAACGCTGAAGTCAGAACACCTAAAAAATTCAAAGATCGGTATGGTGTAATAATCATCCTACCGTAAGGTTTATGAACCCTCTATTTATAGTAGAGATCTGCGGATATGATCGCGTTTATTCACTTCGATTAATTGGGTCAATTCAAATCCAAGATATCTCTGCAAACCTTAGTTCCTAAGTTACAGATTATTCTTTACGAGTATTAAATGCTTGTCATAGCTAGAGAATCATCAAATGACACCGTAACTCGTCATCTTCTTCGACTTACCCAAATTATTATATGCTTACAGGAAATCTTAGGTTACTCGGGACAATTTTGAGCGCATCTCTCCCATGGGCCTAGTTCTATTGAGTTTGGTTTTGTTGGGTCGTACTAAATCAGGCCCGATCAATAATTACATTTTGTTTTATAATTTATGAGTATTATTAGCAGTATGAATATCTGCGCAATAAACAAAAAACGATAAATGTTTTGCCATTTTTGGTACGGCCAAAGTACCAATTTTCATTATTTGGCAGGTAAATGAACAATCTTGTACTGTTAAATAGCTGTCAACTTTTAATTATGACATAATCAACCTAAATTTGCATGTACAATGAATAAACGGTGCAAGTTTAAATAGATAAACTAATTAGTTTTTTCTTTCTTCTTTCAAAATAATAATAAAAAATAAAAAATAAATTTCCAAAATTAATTTTTACCGCCATCCTTATCTCTCCAAATTATCATACTTACCATCTTTCTCAATACCCTGAAAACACACACACACACACACGCGCGTGCGAAATGAGCCTACATATATATACAAGTATTATATATATATTGTGTGTTGCTGCCTACACAGTACACACACACACACACACGCACACACAATCACGGGTAAATTTTAGCAGCTCGGATATATTAAAAGCAGAGATGAACCCTATTTTAATCTGCAGAAGACTCCTCCAGTCATCCGACGTGGACTCCTCCGACGGCATTGATCCGTACACGTCAATCACCGCCGCCGTTCGACGCCCCTTCGACACCACCGCCCCCTTTAACTCCTCCATGGCGTTAACGATCCTCGTCCTCCTCACCGTCCTCTTCTTCATCTTCTTCTTCTCCATCTACATCCGCCGCTTCGCCGCCGATGACCCCCCTCCCCCTCCCCCTCCCCTCTCGTGCGGCAACCGCAAGGGCGGCCTCGACGCCACCGCCGTCGATTCCCTCCCCCTCGTCGCCTACGGCGGCGCCGCCGCGGATCGCCCGATGATCGACGACTGCCCGATTTGCCTGAGCGAGTTCCGTGAGAGGGAGGCGGTTAAGTTGATCCCTTACTGCGGTCACGTGTTCCACCCGGGGTGCATTGACACGTGGCTGGCGTCGCACGTGACCTGCCCCCTGTGTCGGTCTGCCCAGCTCTTTAAGAGCGTTGAGGAGTTGTGTTTGGATGTGACGGGCGACCGTGTGATTGGTGAGAGATCTACGGTGGAGGGAGATGACACGTGTACGATCGATGGAGCGGCGGCGACGTGTACATGCCCTCATTCGTGTAATCGGACGGTGTTAGAGAGAGGCACAAGTATTTGACGGTTGTAGTTAATTAGTTTATGTTTTTAATTGTTTTTTGTCTTTTTAAAGAAAAAAATAATTACCTCTTT
The DNA here is from genome assembly GCF_000504015.1 of Erythranthe guttata. The sequence goes on from NW_012193236.1 coordinate 383,477, forward strand.
CGACCAATTAATCGACGATTTTCCGATTACAAAATCATAAATTTAATTTTGACGAATGTCTTCACTAGTATAAGCTAATTCACAAGAATTGCACCCCATCAAAATTGAAAATTTATTTACGTAATTGTGATCGATGGTGGAATAAGAGAATGTGATTGTTAAACGTCTCATTCCGATTATTTAACCGCCCGAATACCCTTTGATTTTCTTTTTTAATTTTCGGTCACGATAATGTGGTCGTTATAAAAGTTTCGATTATGAATAAATATTTTTCGTTAAATTCCAAAAATGTATTTCAATTTTCTCAAAATTTTAATACAACCCGAATAAATTTAAAATTTAGAATACTTTGATCCAATTTAAATTGTAAAATTAATTCCAAAATTTATTTTCCTGAAAGTTGCACTTATAATATATATATTATTATATATTTTCTACTATAAGAGAAAAATAATTTACGATAAATTAAAATTTTGGATTAAGTTTTTTAATACGATTTCCACAATAAATTTTTATTTAAATAAAAATAATAAAAAAAGAAAGAGAAGGTCCTAGTGAAATTGTTATTGTATATACAACAAAAACAATAAAAATTTTATTGTATATGTCATTTCAACCTAGTGAAATCGTCTTTATATTTCCTTATTTAATTGACCATTATGCCCTTATAAAGAAAATAGAGTATAACACATGCAAGCTATCAAATAGGTCGCAATTTACACTTTTCATGATTTATGACGTCACCAAAAGTGCTGATTCCTACTTATCAAAAGTTTTGTTCTTCAACTAAATCAAATCAATTCTTCTAATCCTATTTATAATACTTATTCATACAATTTACTTCACATATTAAGGACAGGTTAGAATAATTTTTTTTTTAATGATTAGCGAGTGCAAATCACGTGCCGGAGACATGATTAGACTCGAGCCGAAAGGACAAGTCAAACATAACGACCCAAAATATACTTTATTTAGTCAACAAGGATTGCCAAACCTAAATTTTAAAAGAATTAAATTATTGACACTTCACCAAAACTTTTGTTCACACGTCTCGATGTATATAAATTACTATAATATTGTTTTAATATTTAACAAGTTTCAAAATAAAGTATTCTTTATATATATATATATATATATATGAACAGAAATATATGAACAGAAACTTAGATATTTCTACATCTTACACAAAACATTTATGAGATAAAGAAATATATGTATAAATATCATTAAATATAATGAATAGTTTATCATGAATCAATCTTTGTAATTGTACAATTTACACACAAAAAGAAAGAACCAATCAGAAGCTTCATCTTCATCAAGCCATGTCAATTTAATTATATATATTATATATATTTATATTTTTTCTATTTCAAGAACTCCTTTTTATTCACAACAAAAAGCCATCACTAATAATCAACGACTTTCCCAGTCAGATACATCATTAATTTGGTAAACCCTTTCTTTCTCCGGCGTTGAGAAAATACGCAAAATTCGCAAACGGAATTTAATCCGATTTCGACGTTGTTAAATCAGAGTCGCTGGCTGTATGAGAATAAAACACATTCATTCAGATAAAACGTTGCCGTAAGAAATATTTATATATATAATAGGGGTTAAATTACCTGGAACGAACTCCATGGAAAAAAAAACTTTGTTATTTACTATATATGCTTTCTTTATTTGTTCTTCGTTCTTTTTTACTGGATAAAATAAGCTCGGACGACCTCAACTACTGGGGCATGGCACATCGGACACTTCCCTGCACCCTCGACCAATTTTTCCGCACACTTGGAACATGCGCACATGTGTCCACATCTGCAACATATTCCCAAACGAGGCCTCAGTTTTTTTTTTTTTTTTTTTTTAATAATAATAATTCGTATTCAATGGAACATTGTTTACCTGTACAACAAAGAATCGATGTTGTCATGGCAACATAGGCAGCAAATTCCTCTTCTTACATAATCCCATTTAGATTCATCGAAGGGCGTATTGTCTGAAGCATCTGAATATGAGAGTACCATTTGTCATAATCGGGGAGAATATTTCCTCTTTACATAAACGGGGAGAAAAAAGAAAAAGAAAAATCAGAATTATTCTATTATATTATTTGAAAAAAAAAACTTGCCTATTGTTGAAATTGGGCGGTTTAGAGCTGCAGAAACTTCTTGCTGAACCGATCGCTGCAGCTCTATTTGCATGTCGATGCATTGTTCGAGTATAGATTGCATATTGTCCATCCTCTGTTGGAGCCTAGCCATGTCAAGTCTCAATTGATTCACTACCTCCCATTCCTAACATACACATCACCACAAAGAGACGGTGATAATTAATTTCAGAGCAAGCTCCACGAAATTATTTTCGACAATTGAAAAAATCAAAGATGCGATATATAGCTAAAATTTTATTTAAAGAAAAAAAGAATGGAATTTTAAGCCCAGAAGTAGTAAGGAAGAAATATGTAACATATTTAAAAGAAGACAATATTCAAGATTCAAGATGTAAGATTACAAAAACAAAGTTGATTCTCACACTCAACACGAAACGTAGGTTGAAGGATTTACCATTCCCAACTGCTGGTTAGAGGAGATGCGTGGCAAATTTGCACCCTCATACTCATCCCAAAATGGGTGGGACCCACCGACAATGTTAGAAGTAGGAGCAAATGAATGACCATTTTGCCCTTGGTCTTGCTCAACTAAGCTATCATGAGAAGATGACGTGTCACCAGAAGCACGACCTTGCCTTTCCACACGAGATTGCAGCACCTGGTCTAGACTTTCACGGAAACCACTTCGAAGAAGACTCGACACACGTCCCCTGTTTTTTTAAAAAGAACAAAAACTTTGATAAACAATTATTTACTATTTTTTTTTAATCAATTTTGGTATGGAAAATCTGTCTAAAACGAGATTGCATACCTGCTGAAAAGCTCCCTAATTTCAGAACCGTGAGCACCATCTTCATCTGGGAAATAAAATGCGGGACCCGTGATTGATGATGCACCAGCTTCTCCAGAAGGCAACTCTAGCCAACTATTAATAGCCTCTTGCAAATCGTCATGTTGTGATTCTTCAATATCATTAACTGAGTTTTGTTGGAACTCGTCCACTTGTGCTGAGTCGACTTGACGATCAAATCGTTCGTCTATGTTCCGGTCCACGTCAGCAATATGAACTGAAATTACTTCATCAGTATCCTCAGTTTCTAATGTTGTCGATTCACTGGTAATAACGGCATTTATTATCTCATCTTCAACATGTGTGGATGATGACTCTTGCTGGGTTAGCTCACTGTCCGAAACTCGCTCGTCTCTGTTTTGAGCAATTCCAACATCAAGAGAGACATCTTGCCCATTGTCATCATTATCAAGAGACACTTGTTGCTCGTTTTCCTCGTGAGAAACTGGATCATCCACTTGAGTGACTTGTATTACATCATTTTCCAAGTCCGATGATGTCAGAATCCCAGCTGTCTCTATTTCATTGCACGTATAATCTAATTCACCGTTGCTTACATCAACAACTGAGGAGTCGGATTCGGCAGTGTTGGCTGAAGTGGAAGCAGAGTTATCCAATTTCGAGAGGAATCCTTCCCTGTATTTCCCATATCAGTGGCATTAGTTTGGCAATAAAAATAAGAATAAAATGAGTATAGGCCAAGAATTTAAAGGTACCTATAATTCACTTCTGTACGAGGCAAAATTCAACTAAAGCTAAAAAAAGATCACTAAGGCCGACTTTCGTCTCCGCTCGACGGGTGGGGTCGTTTTAACAAATGAAGTATGGGCTTCTTTACAATAAAATATGAGAAAAAGTGTCACTGTCATGTATTTTAGCTTAATATTAGGAGTTTATTGCATTTAGTACCCCTGTGTTATACCACATTGCTAAAATACTCCTCGTGTTATAAATATTAGCAAAAAGAACGATGCATTTTTTTAGCAAAGAACCCCGTAAATGCTGCGTTTTAGGGGGGCAGTTTGCGAAAAAAATGAATCATAGGGGGATTTTGGTAATATTTAGAAGACGAGGAGTTTTTTTTAACAATCAGAGTAAAGACAGGGGTGCTAAATGCAATAAACCCGAATATTAGAGATGAAGATGAAGCATTTACGGTTCAGATATATACTGTGATCCTCACACATTAGCACTAAAAACCCGTTAGCCAACGATGGAGACGAACTGTCTTAAGGATATTCATGACTAATCGGCTAAACAGATATTTCTTATTCTGTAACAGAACACAAACAATGTATCAAGAACTCAACAAGCTACCTAGCAAGTCAGAAATAGAAAAATCAGTCAATTAAAGAAGTTAATAAAACTCGATTACAAACTCAAATTCTAAGTAAGAAAGTAATTAAGGAGTATAAAAAACTTATCAGTTAGTAAATGATTGCCATTGCCCTACTTAAACCAATAAAAATGATTATACGAGCAAACTATATGTACGTGTTGGGAGGAAAGAAAATGTAAATCATATAGCTAAAAATCACCTGAGGCCAGAAACTGTATGCCTTCGCCTTAGTAAACCTAGTTCCGTTGAAGCCACAGAAGATGGTCCCTTCTCCGGCATCACTCTTTCGTTTCTCAAAAACCTGCCTCTTAACAATGCCTGCAAACCATTATGAATAGTCAATGTGGTATACGATGCTAAAGACAAGAATCCCAATATAGACATCTTTCACAAGAAATTACATGCAATTCTTTGATTAATATAATATTTTGGTTCGTGTAAGAGATAGAGAGAAAACAATCGAAATAAAGTTAGCTTCCTATGCAACATTAAAATAACATATGTAAGGAATTAGAGAAATATAGTTACCTGAATGCGATTCCGATGGGCAAAATCCGACACAGGCCTCTGCTCCAACAAACATTGAATTTCTCCATTCCTCTCACACTGAAACTTCATGAGAAGATCAAGAAGTGACTGTCGACCACACAATCTTCTAATGGGCCTTCTTCGTAAACCAATATCAGAATGAGCGATAACGGGCCCATCGTCACAGGCCCGTTTGATTTGCGGGCCTTCGCGGTTGTTTGGAATGATCCGATTATGATTAGAGGGAAAATGACCTTTCGCATCGCTGTTGATGTTCCATTCTCGGAAAATTTGCCTAACTCTTTCCCGTTCGATTTCTCCCAAATCGCTGGATGATTGTTCGGACATGATACTGTTGTTATCCGAATAATCCATTTCTGAACCAGTTTCATCGGCATTTCCAGGCGCATAATGCTCATTATCACTCCTTTGTCCTAACGACATGGAAATACTTAAGCCTTGAGAATCAGAGCCATTTCTTGATCTATGAGAAACATTGTCACCCTCGATCTCACGCCACACTTGCAAGAGAGAGGGCGGCTGTGAGTTTGGTCTACTTGCTTCGTCACCCCACTGCCTCGAAACTGGAGATTGAGATTCTCCAAACAAAGAAGGACCGAAAGAAGATATATTATGCAACCCCGCGATCGCCATTCTTCAAAAGAACTTTTATTATTACACTAAACACGAAACATTATTTATGAATAGATGCTCATAAACCGTCTTTGCCACAGTTACTGGAACTCGAAAGTCAATACACACATCAAACAGTTCCCCTGCAAAGATCTCGAAATTTTTATTACATAGTTATTGTTGAACAATTCTAGTACAAAAACAGTCAAATGATTCATCTTAGATTGTTGTGTAAATGTGAAGATGCTTACAAAATTAAAGAATTAAAAAAGAAAAAAAGGGGAAAAAAGGGTAGTGACTTGCAGATCCATCTTGTACCTGACCAATGACAACTCACCCAAAAAAGGAAAAGGAGGAGCAAAAGCAACAGCCAAAATTCAAATTCCTGACACATTCAAATTCGAAACCAAGAAAGGAATCCAATCCAATCCAATCCAATCCAAATTAGGTTTTAAGGAAAACTAATCAATTCCATCAAAATAGTTTCCTATTTCCAGAAGAACCCATTCAAATTTCAAACATGAACGGAGATCACTCACACACAGATAAAACCCTAGAAAATTTCATAGATTGTAATAGCAATTTCAGACTGTAATAGCAACAGTAATCATCAAATAAATCAAATAAGATAATCTGATAAATTGACCCAAAAAAAGAGAGAGAGATAGAGAGAGAGAGAGAGAGAGAGATATATCCAATAGTACCTTCTCTGCAACTACTATGAAGCAAACTTCTTCGCATTTAATGCATTAATTTATTCAGAGAGAGAGAGGGAGAATCGGTTACAGAGAAAATTCAGAGTGAGAGAGAAGACGAGGTGGGATTTATTTATTTATTTATGAACAGTGAATAAGAGGAGAGAGAGAGAGAGAGGTAACATAACAGCAACGTCAGCGGCACCGTTTAATTTATGACTCACACACAAACCCTCGGAGATTTTGCCGTAACTTTAACGTCTATTTTTTTCGTGATCCCGTAAATTAAGATTATCTGACGAATGAGTATTCGCCACGTGTTGACAGTCTTCCTTTTAGTTGAAATTGCGAAATCGTCCCTCAATTTTACCGTATTTCACAATTAGAAGTAAGAACTAAGAAGAGTAGTACATTGTGGACCGTCTGGCGTGTGTGGCTGATAAGATTATATGACGAATGAGAATTAGTCACGTGTTGATGGCCTTCTTTTTTATTGAAATTGCGAAATCGCCCCCCAATTTTATCGTATTTCATAATAAGAGGCAAGAACTAAGAAGAGTGGTGCAGTGTGGACCGTGTGGCTGTGGTAGGTAAATGTTTATTTCATTTATTTTATGATTTTTTTTTTATCTTTTTTTTGTTTTTGCTAATGTATGGTATTTGTGGACCCTTGAAAATTCTTTTTGGAAATTAGTTGATTGTTGGATTGCAAGACAAATATAGATTTTTTTCCTACTTAATCGTGACAGTCCTTTTCACAATTTTATTATCAAATTCAATATTTAATTTTTACAATATCTAATATCAAATTCAATATTTACGAAAAAAACCCTTATTTTTCCAAACTGCATTTATCCCTTGCAATTTGTAGATTTATTAGATTAACATCATTTTATAAAGAGTGGATGTAAGATATTTATATATTATAGGGGACTAGATGTAATTTCTTCAAAAGAAAGGGTTTTCTCGTAATTGCATTTTATCTCAGGGATGTGGTTGAAATTTACTCTATTTTTTTATTAGAAATAAGCAAAATCACACACCCACGTGGCTACAAATGGAATGACAAGAATAATAGTGGTGAATTATTACATGAGACCCACCTTTTATCTTGCCGATTCCCCTATTATGCACCTATCAAGTATTTATTTTCTAACATTTTGTTTTCTAATGCATACTAAAAAGGACAAATTACGATCAGCCCCCAAGATAAGTTTAAATTACGAAAAAACGTCTTATATTTGGATAATTACAACCACCCCTCAACTATGCATTGTCTTACTAAAAACCCATCTTTCGGTAGGTAAATTTGACACCATAAGGGTAGATGTATAAAATAATACATAGTTGAGGGAGTGGTTGTAATTATCCAAACATGAAGGATTTTTTCATAATTTGAGCATCACTCCGGGATAGCTATACTTTACCCTATTTTTTACAATTAAATAAATAAAGAACATATTTCTCATACATATATTATTGATTAGTCATTTATGCCCTTTCTTCTTGTGTTTTTCTCCTTCAAATTTCCAGGATTAGTGGCAAAGGGACTTCGTTTCCATCTGGAGAATGGTCTATTTTCAGGAATTCATGTTTAACCACTCCACTTTCCAAAAGTGTATTTTTTATTTATTTATTTTATTTTATTTATGTTCATGGACATCATGTAGAGGGTTTTTCATTTCACAATTTGAAATTTCAAAAATATTTCGTCAATTGAAAAAAATCAAATATATATAGTATTCCCTAAGTTAGTTAAACCTACTAACATAGCACATCTTAATTTCATATAAAAAAATCATTAAAAAAATTTCTCAAGTTTATATAGTCTACATAAAGAAACATAACAAATCCAAGACATGTTGAAAATTTAACACATGAAATAGTGGTTCTATGAGATATGCTACACCTGGTGAAAAACATCGGGTGATCGATTTTGCACCATGGATTTATACAAATAATCACACATTAAGCACAAATACACATGTATGTATTTTATGACGCATAGATTAATAGTCCATAATCACCTGTTATATTTCATCGAGTATAGCATCTATAAAACCTGAAGTAGCTGACAAGAACGTTCATCCAATGAGAAAACGACAGCTAATATTTATATCATGCACGAAATTAAGGAAATAGTGATAAAAAAAAAATTAATAATGCCCTAATGATGAAATAATGCATTTTTAGGATGGTGCTTTTAAACAAACCTTAAAAATATGAGAAAAGAGTGTATAATCTAAAGACATGCACTTTGTTTTTAGTATTATGAATTGATGATGACGATTAGCAAGAATTAATGATGGGTTTGACTGCAGCAGCACAGCTTGTTAATTAAGTGATCTAATTATTGTTTAAGTGATCTAATAATTGTTTAAGTGTTATTTGGCATTGTTCCTCATAAACCAACATTAATACTTTTGTTGTTATCAAATCTAATGTTAAAAAGCCGCCGGATTAGCGAGTCACTTTTATCTTGTCGGCGAAAAGTGCATACACCTTGTCACATTTTATAATTTTCTATTTTATCAACATTATTTTATCATTTATTATATTAAAATATTATTCATAAATTAATCTTCTATAATGAAAATCGAATGTTCATATGTATTACGAGACTTGATAAATGCAGGACACTTATGCAATGTTTGAAAGCGTTTTGAAACTTATTTTGATTTCATTTTGAGAAAATATATTTTGGGGCAAGAATTTGAGAATGAAAGTAATGTTTGTTTATATTTTGGAAGGAGATAAAATACACTGTAAGAGTCAAATCATGTTTAAAGGTGTTAGAAAAAGTATTTTAGAAGAAAAAAATTAAAAGATGAAGTGATGTTTATCTGTTTTTTTAGCGAAGACATATTTTACTGTAGCAGTCTGTTGATTTTAAATGTCTATGGATATCTACTCATCTGTTGAGACAGACTACGTGTTACGACATTAGGTGTGGTAACCGAATTCTTGTGTTGTCACAGTAATAAATCTACTAGAAGCAGAATAAATAACACAAGAATTTAATGTGGTTCGGATACCAATGTACCCTACATCCACCAGGACTTGCAAAACTAGTTCAGATTTAAGTGAACATTAATAGGACTTAATAAAACACTAAAGACTTCCTCTTTATGTGATACGCTGTTCTTGCACACGACTCGAACTTGTTGATAATCAAAGCAATTCCTCCTCCGCACTCTTGGACTTACTCCAATGTTGAACTTCCTTCAAACGGCGGATCGACCCGAGATCTTTTAAGCACTTCTCCCGAAACGCCGATCTTCTTTATGGCCCGGTAGAAGAAACCTGTTCTGTTGCCACACCTGTCGTGCAGACAGGGCTGCAGCACGGGCTGCACCCTTCAAAGCCTTTATGCTGGGATTTTTCTTATTAAAGCTCCATCGGACTCATATGAGGTTGAGGGCCTTATATAGGCACGAAATCTCCACCATAAACCTAACTTGAGCCCTAAGAAATCGATTAACTAGGTAATAGAATCCTAGTCGATTTCTAGTTCTATTCTAGATAAGTACAAAAGATATCTAACTAGAATATAATACATGGAAATAAATCTAAGTCCTAATAAAAATATTACAAAAATAGGACTTTAATTGATTCCAAAATAAACAAGGAAAACAAATCTTTGCCAATCTTTAATATCCACGTATGGCGGATTTCTTCAATCTTCACTAACAGAAATATGGTGCCAACACAGTCAAATCATTTTACTGTAGGAGTCACATCATGTCTGAATAGAGAAACTTTTGAAATTGTTTTGAGAAAATGATTTAAAAAGTTTAATAAATTCCATTTTGTGTGTGGGAAATCAATGAAAACAAAATAGAAATGGTTCCAAACATTGCCTAAAAGTAAGATATTTTATTTGATAAGTTTATCAAATTTTGAGCATAATTAAGACCTGCCTCCGCTCACATACAATCGTTTTTATGGATTTGCGAAGCTTTCCTGGATTGAATTTTCCAACATTTTTTGTGTTTTTAATCGACAAAAATCACCCCAAAAACCCTTCATCGCAAGCCATCGATATATATATATATATATATATATATATATATATATATATATATATATATATATATATATATAATTGGTGACCCATTATTATAGATCTTGACTATATATGGGAAGACACATGTTGATGTTAGTGGAAAATGGGGCTCAAATGTGTTCAATTGTTCCTAGGACAAAAGCATAAGTTCATCAACTATATATTATTGCACTCTTACAAAATATCATCTCTATAATTTTCCTTATCTCTTTACATCTCCTTTTTTGTAATAATTTAGCCTATAAAAATAATATATATGTATATATATATCATTGAACAAAAAGTAAAAAGATTGCAGTTGGGCAGTCAATGCTAGCCCAAATAACGTGGACCACTTTTTCTTTAGTAAAACCAATTGCCAATTGGCCCATTACTACTTCAAGCAAAATTGGCCCAAATTCATTATTACCTTATTTCTAGTTGAAGAGCACTGCAACATATTTCTCGTGACCAAATTAATTATTCAAAATAGCAACATTTTTGAAAATGCATAAAATTAATTATTTCAACCGTAAAAGCAAAAACTCTATCATTTATCCAGCTTGTATTATTTATTAGATAAGTAGGGCGACCCTCACGCAATATCGAGCTTCAAACTATGTTATAAATAAATAAAAAAATTGTTTCGATTAAAAATTGTTACTTAAATAAATCAGCTCTCGATATTAATTATTTTCTCTTTGGCCATGTTGTTTTTTCCCCCAATTTTCGGATCAATTCACATGCATAAAAAAAGGGTTTTGGGGGCAGAATTTACAACAATTTCACTTCCATCTTCCCAGCTGTTGGCTCTTTAAAGGATGAAATATAAAGCTTTGTTGAACCATATAAGGCATTACATAACCATAAGCACCTTTCTTTCTATGTTTTTTTTCCTATATCCAAAAGAGAAAAATAATGATAAATGATAGAGCAATATCTGCACCTTCAAGACTTCCTTCCAAGTTTAACTTCTTCGTTTGTTAGAAAGTATGTCTGGCGCTGTATTTGGACAGTAAGGACGAACTAATCGACCGGAAAAAGAAAAAAACAAGAAAGAAGCAGAGAATTCGAAAAATGAATGTATTAATGATATTTAAATCGTTGTGATTGTATTTATCTTGTCCACCTTACACCCGTGTATTTAGTTTTACATAGTTGTACTAAAGATAGTTATTTCCGATCTTTAGCACATTTGATTTGCTTTACATTTTTTGTTAAATATTCTCCTGCCACATATAATTACAATTATCTAGATGAAACACATCTTTTAGGTCTTCTTTTCCAACGACTTTCATTCAGCTCATCTATATGTCATTGATCGTCTTTGACATGTTTGGATGGGTTGGTGCGCCTTTTAACCACATAACCTAGATGCGTTGTTTTAATGAGTTTGGCACCAACAAGCTTTCTTCGGGCGAGGTTCTAAAGATGCATTGTCATTCACATGTATTGGGTCAATGAACCTAATAAATCTCTTGCGGCCCGTTAAATTTATCTTTATACTATTTAATAAGCCCAATATGAAAGATTTGACCCAACCTTGCCAAACTGACCCATTAATTAAAAACAATTTAAACAAGCTCTAGATTTTGTGATAATTGCATAATTTGCACTCTTTTTTCATTATTTTTAATACTTTGATTTTTATTTATTTCTACAAAGTTTTATGAATTTTATTTGTTCTGGTATTGTTATATTAAAATTAAAACAAATTAAGAAAAAGTGAGTATGATGAGTTCATACACTTTTAGAATGTATCCGTTACACCTAAAGAAAAAAAAAAGAACAAAAATAATTTAAGAAGAAATTAGTTAATGAAAGGTGAAATTAAATTAGTTTATCAAAAGCGGGAAATATTCGAAATTTGAAATTTGAATTATATTTCCCCATTTAATTTAATATATATATATATTTCTTAAAAACAACCTTCTAGAAAGCAAAAGCCAGTCAGTCACTTTCGCCCTAAAATTCATACCCTTTCTCCCATCTCTGCACACCCATTCATTTTTCCTGCTTCCACTCTCTGTTTCTCTCTCTAAAGGTATATTTCTCACTCTAAAACACACACACACACTGCTTACTATTTTGGTTATTAATTTTTTTTTTTTTTGTGGTTGCAGACTGATTTAGGAATTCAATTAGCAGTGTTTTTTCCTCTGTGATTTTTTTTTTTAAATCTGAAGTGAAGGATGGGTCAGATCCAGTACTCGGAGAAATACTTTGATGATATCTATGAATATAGGTGATTTTAATTTTATTCCGATTTTTCGTATGTTTATTTCAAAATATGAAGATCAATTTTGTTGATGAGACTCGTTTGTTTCGATTTTTTGTTTTACAGACACGTTGTTCTTCCAACAGAGGTGGCCAAATTGCTTCCGAAGAATCGCCTTCTCTCAGAAGTGAGTTGATACTTTTCAATTTTCCATAATTAACGCCTTGATTTTCTTAATCTGATTATTCAATGGTGTCATTTTGGTGGCATTAATTCGAATGAATTAGGGTTTTTACCGTTTGTTTGGATTGAAATTTGTGAAAGAAAAATACCGGAGTGTTTTTGTTTGCTCAATTGGAATTGGACTAGGGTTTGCTGTTTTGTCACTGAATTTGGTGAATGAATGGGAAATTATCGCCTCTAGGCATCGGAAACTAATTTTAGACTATGGTTCATTAAAATCGATTTGCGGATATTTTCTGTGTTTTAGATCGCATACATAGCAATTTTGCTTATTCAATTTACTAAATCCAATAAAAGGTGTTTTGTCAAATTGTAGTGATCATTTTACTTTGTAGTTTGATTTTATGGAGAATTCTTGATAATTGTTCTTACAGCTTGCTCTATTCTCGATTTTTTAACTTGATTTATCGTATCTCTATGGATTTATTGCTAATATTTTAAATGTAATTGTGATTTATATTTTTTTCGTGTTAGAATGAATGGCGTGCAATTGGAGTTCAGCAGAGCAGAGGGTGGGTACACTATGCAATTCACCGTCCAGAGCCACACATCATGCTCTTTAGGAGGTCGCTGAATTATCAGCAGCAGCAAGATAACCAAGCTCAGTAAAACATTATTCTGTGGGAAAAGGTTTTACTCTCGTTTCATTGGGAAATGTACTTACTATTATTATTATACTATATTATACCTTGCTGTTTAGGAAACTCGGGTTTTTATCAACGTGATGTTGAAAGCTTTGGATTAATGTTACGGTGTGGAATTTCAATGTTGGAGTTTTGTTTTCTGACAGATTGAATGTGGTTTTAGCTTCGGGAATGTATTTTTACTTACGTTCCGGATGTTTAATTAAATGTCCTTAATAGACATGCTATTTGTTTTATCGTATTTAATTTTATATTGAATATCTCGAAGATATTATTGCAGATAAATTGTGTAGGGTTTGTATTGCAGCAAATGTTTGTGGTCCATTTTCTGATTCTTGCAGCAAATGTTTGTGGTGAAATGCGATTATCCAATAGGTGATTGCAATTTCTTAGGTTCGTTAGCAATAGTTGTGTCGTCTCGTTTTGTGTTCAGTTGTTTTGTCGTCTTGTAAGCAATAGTTATGTCGTCTTGTTAGTCTATGATCGATTTTAAGTAAAATGGAAATGGACATATACACGTGCACGTAGGGGTGGAAATTGGTATGAAAATTTTAGAACTTGGAACATCATTTTTCACTCGAAAAGTTTTGATTCCGATTTGTTTGATATTTTTCTTAATGGAATTAGAGATACATTAGATTCCAATTTTCAATCAGATTTTAATTTCTGGAAATTCCGATTATTCACCAAAAATTACAATTATAATGTAAATAATTATTGTTATGCTCGGAATCATTTAAATTCGACTCAATATCAACTTAAAATACTACAAATAATCCATTCACTTAAAAATCATTTTATAGCTAAGTTTAGAAGCCTTTGGTGCTCGAAAATATTAGATTTCTACAGAAAAATTGCCTATACATTAGGAGTTTTATCGTTTTAATGTCATTGAATCTTCTATATAAATATCTTACCCTCTTCGAAAGATCAATTTATAAAAATAAATAAATAAAATTAAATGTGTCCAAAAACCAATATATAGTACACATAAATTCTTATAATCGTCAAAAATCAAAGTTTAATATGCGCATGAACTTTCGACTTGTTGAAATATTCACTTATAAATGACGATAAAAGCTTACACGCGTCGAAAGATCAAGTTATATTGTACGGATAAGTAAAAATCTTAAACACGTCCAAAACCAACTTATAATAGACATATCGAATCTAGACAAAATTTACAGTCGACAGTCGTCAATTGGTCAACTTTATAATAGGCGGCTAAAATTATACATGCGTCGAAGAGATCAAGTTATATTGTACGGATAACTAAAAAACTTAAATGCATCGAAAAAACAACTTATAACGGATAAAATTTAGATAAAATTTACAGTACACTATATAAGCAAATAATTTTTTTACGCGCGTCGAAATATCAAATTGTATTGCACGGATAAATAAAAATCTAACACGGATCGAAAACGAAACTTATAATATTCGAATAAAATCTTACAATAAATCGAAAAAGACCACCAGTCCAATGATCAATATTCTAATACAACAACATAGAAATTCATAAATAAATTAAAATAGTACTTATTTATTTAATAATTAAATTATTTGTTGCTATTAAATCCCTCAGATTTGAACATTTTACAGTACAAGTCAAGTTTTTGTGCATGTAAGGCAGCTTCTTCAATGGCAATCTCCTTCCACCTGTTATCCAAACCCTTAACAATGTCCTTCCCCAAAGCCTTCAATCCTTCCTTGTACAAATTCATTGTTCCCCTAAATACCCCTGAAACCGCATTCATCAGATATGGGTAGTCGTTCCAGTTTATCTCCTCTTCTCCGCCGCCGCCGCCGCCGGCCGCGTTGCCCCAGATCTTGTTGCCGATCTCGTAGATTCTCCGATGGTGCGGGGTTTTGATGAAGGATTCGGATCGGGCGAATTTGTAGTAGTTCTGCCTCAGCCTTCTGGTCTTGTTGGCGATCTGCGACTCGGTGAATTGGCGGCGGAAGGGGTAGGCCCGCGGCGGCGCGGCGGCGGCGGTTGGTGCGAGTGATTCCAGTAGGTCGATTTCGTCCTTTTCGGTGAAGAAGCTGAAGGCGGAGGGTGCTGGTTTGGGTCGGGAGGCTGATTTGGAAGGGGTGGTGCTGCTGTTGCGGCGGCTCATGGCGGCGGTGGTGTGTTGTGTTGGGTTGACTCGGGAGCGGTGTGTTGTGTTGACTCGGGAGTGGTGTTTTTCAGTGGGAGTGGGGTTTGGGTTATTTATATAGTGGGGGTAACGCACTGGTTAGGTAATCGTTGCCCTTGTCAGGCTGTGCTGGAATTTTGACTTTTTATTTATTTATTTTTTGATTTTTTTAATTTACTTCTTTTAGGGATAATCTTAAAAATTAATACATATGTACGAAATATTGTAATTCTTGCACGAAAGAATGATTATTTAATTAAATATTTTTGTAGACCAATATACAAGTACCTAATGCAACTTTTATTTAGTTATAGAAGTGTTTTAGACAAATGTTGCTCAATAACTATTTACACATTATTTAGAGACAATCAAAAGCAAAAATTGTACCGCAAATTACGGACCCTGTGGTAATAGTCAAATTACGAAAAAAAATTCATAACCTAAGATTATAACTATTTATTTTCTAATTACTTTTGCTCTTATACTTTATACATATTACAGAAATTATCATTGGGCTTTAGGTAACTAAATTCAGACAACTTTCAAAATTACCAACATATCTTTGACGTATTATGAATCCTCATTGAGATTTACTTTCATTTATCGATATCTCATCGATCCGAATTCAAGATACTATCCAACATAAAGGTCCACTAAGGCATGATCCAATTCGCCAGACTTAATAAGAAAGTCTACCTCTACCCTACAATGCGAGATGCATTCATGCACGTGCTGAGCTCCGAGGTCGGCACTCTGACGTGCATTTAGTGTTCTAGCACGGGCATTTAATGCATGTATGCTCGACGCAGTAAAAAAACAGGAATAACTATAACTTAACTCCGTACTACGAAGATTTACTTAACGGCGTGATGCACTGGCATTACATGTAGTAATTAGTGAAACTAATGATGATGGCTAGCTCGATTATCATGGGACGAGCGGCGAGTTAACAAGGACCAATTGATTTTGGAGAAGCATTTGGAATCCGCTCGAGGTAAGTTTAAATAGGAGTCCTAAAAAAAAGAAAATAATTTAAATCGGCCCAAAGATATGTTAAACAAATCTCTATTTAATTTGAAAGGCCCAATTTAATAATTTAAATTGTCTTTCTAATTTCAGGTTCTTCACAGAACCCCGTTAACAGCTATTCACAGCTTCACGTCGCCGGCGGTGAAGTAAACGGCGGTGACGACGAACCCTTCAAGCTGTAATTTCACCGTTTAATCCTTTCATTTATTTATTTCCGGCATTTATTTATCTCTGCTTTTTATTCATTGTTTACTGTTGCTTTTTATTACTTCACATTCAAATAATTTCTCTCTAATTGCAATTGATTCATGTATTAATCGTTAGTCCTTTGTGATCTATTACTTACGCATAAATCTTCTTCCTTAATTTCATTGCTCATGTGATTGCGATTGATGGTAATTGTTATTTGGGGATTTAGGGCATAATTCTGTGACTTGTTTACCATAAAATTGAGTGAACTTTTTTTTTTTTTTTTTTTTTTTTATTTTTTTATTTGGGGGTTTAGGGCACAAATTCTGTTTTTGAAAGAACAAAAGATTAGATTTGGTGACACCGAAAATCTGGAACTAGGTTATGTGTTTGTGAAAGAACTGTTTTTGCTGTTTCAATATATTCATTTCAAATTTAATTGCTTCAGTTGATTTAGGATTGAGATGAGTGATATTGAATCCAGAAAATTTCTTTACGGAGTGCAATTTTTTGGTTTTCGAGTTTATTCACAACAATTTTCTTGTAAATTTTGATCGGCTCCTTCTCTGCAGTTATTTTTAATAACGTGGTATAATTTGTATTGCTCTTCGAAGTATTTACGATCATTGAATAGTGGCATAAAAAAATCTGCTATTCGCAGGCGTGAAAAAGGCAAAGTGCATCTATTGTTTGTTATCTGTGGTTACTGCTTCAGAAATCTATATTTCAATTTAAAACATGTCGATATTGTTAATCGATTATTAATTGTGTGATTATTATTTGTTCCTCCGTTTCAGATTATTTGTTGATCCATTTGATCCCATATTAATGTCCCGCAAGAGGAATATCGTTGTTGCTGCAGGCTTACTAGCGTTTGCATCTGCTGGATTAGCATTCCCGTTTTACATGGCGTAGGTGAACTCGTTAAAAAATGGCTAATTTTTAATTATCTTGTTTAATTGCGCGTGATTCGCTTTAAATGATGATGTCAGCTGTTAATCATCGGTTGTAATCCAGGACCAAATCATCGAAGACTCCAGTGATTGATTCATCAAAACCGCTGCCACCTCAAGCTACTTTTCGAGGGCCTTATGTTAACACCGGTTCACGTGATGTGGGACCGGACGCTCGAATTTATCCCAAGAAATAAGTTTTTTTCTTTCAGTTTGGTGCAAACTACTTTTGTGTGTATGTATTTAAATAGTTTATAAAATTAGCTTCGATTTTTAAGAGAAATCTCGGGTATTTTGCTGATTATTTTTTCAAGGAGGAACTGGTGTTGTGATAAGAGAAATATTTGGGATAATTACAGTGTTGGTCCTTATATTATACACCCTTTTCGATTTTGGTCCTTCAACTTTTTCATATTTGCTAATGGTTCGTTTGATTGATGGGCTTCGATTTTGGGCTTTAATTTGAACTTTTCTTTAATGGGCCGAAGTCAATAACACAAGCAGTTAGTTGATTCAAATTTGGATTTGAGTTTTAAGATATTGATTTAATACAACATTGGTGAAAAAAATGACTTACTTCCAAATCTTTTTGTCTAATTTTAATTCCGAATTAGTGAAAAAGATGTTAATTTACAAATATGTATTATGTTATCTTTGTATTGAAAGAATCAATGGTACTGAATTCGTAGTAAATGATTAAAACCAACAAGTGGAATAAACTATCCACTACATTCAAATAATCATCGAAGATATTCGATTAATGGTTCATTACAAAGAGATTCGGGACTCGAAGATTTATACAAGCAATAATATGTCATTAACTAGAATAGCAAATATGTTGAGATTCTTGAAAGCTCAAATTTGTAAGAACAATTACTATTTTCGGATTTTTCAATTTTTGTAAAAGGAAAAATATTTGATTAAATTCATTAATATCAATTCATTTCCACTATTTATAGGGGCTTCGTTTGTTCTCATTCTTGCATCACAATTCAATACTACTTCAAAAAAAAAAAAAAAACAATGTCTAGATTTTACTCTCTTATGTTGGTTTTGGGCCTCCTGGCTCTTGTTACACCTTCTCTCGCTCGTAGTTTAGACAAAGATTCGTCTTCTGATATCACTTTGACTGAAAATGATGAAATTTTCGAAGACGAAGAAATGTGGAATTTAGTCTCTTCTGAAAATGATCAAGCTCCACCACCTCACGGCCACCATGGCCACCACCACCACCATCACGCACATGCTCCTCACCATCACCACCACCACCACGCACATGCTCCTCACCACCACCACCACCACCACCACCACGAAGCACATGCTCCCCACCACCACCACCACCATGGCCACCACGCGCATGCTC
>NW_012193236.1:422368-453207 GCF_000504015.1 Erythranthe guttata
TTCATTGAATAACTAAATAATAAATTATAATCTATTTCTTCTGATGTAACGATGGTGTCTTTAACTAAATAAAAATTTCACATTTGATTAGTTGTTCTTCAATCTTCATGCATGTGGTATGAATATGATTATCAAATTTAATGTATTGCCATGCTCTAAAGTTCGTAAGATATTTTTCACTCCCAAATAAATCCGATTTTTTTTTCCTAACAACATGGGTTTTATTCGATTCGATCCATTTAATTTCCCACCATATTGACAAAACTGTAAACTCGAGTAATTAATTCTGAACTACTTGCTCCACTAATTATATTACCATTAGGCCTATTCTTCGAAATCGAAACCGAAACCGAAATCGAAAGAGTACTTTCATACTTCCAATTTGTTCTTCTATTTTCTTAATGGGCTTCTCAAACACTTTCCAAAGTATATTGGAATTTGGCACGTGTGTAAAACTTTTATATTATTTCGTGGCCTATATTTTCTTCTAAAGAAAAACAAAAATAAAAATAAAAATAAAATAAAATGAAAAAGATCTCTATCTCCCATCACTGTTTAATCACTTTGAATTTCCAGTCTCAAATTTCGGTTTTGCCATGAATAATGGCAGATAGTTCCAGAAACTAAACAATTTCAACCTTGCACGCAAACCCTTCTTCCCCAATTCCACACTGAACATTTTCAAACCCTAAATTATTTTAGCTGGATTAACAATTTCTTCAAAATATTACCCAAAACCATGATTGTTGTTTCACTAGCATCATCCACACCTATATTCACCTCCACCACCACCACCACCACCACCGCCGCCGCCGCCGCCGGAGGCGGTAGTTTTCCGCCCCAATTTCCCCTTCTACCTCGCAAAATTCCTTCACAGAAAAGGAGAAAACTTTTGAATAAACCACTCCGCGTTGCTGCTCCACCATCCAATACCACCACCGCCATTTCCGAAGAAGATCAACAAAAATCAATCGACCCCGAAGATTCCGACGAACAATCTTCTTCGAAATTCTCATGGAGAGATCACTGGTACCCCGTTTCCCTAATAGAAGATCTCGACCCGCTTTACCCGACTCCATTTCAGCTCCTCAATCGAGATCTCGTTCTCTGGTTCGACAGAATCCGACTTCACAATGGGTTGCCCTAGATGATAAATGCCCCCACAGACTCGCCCCCTTATCAGTAATTTCTCGCTCTTCTTCAATTCACACTTCTCGATATTGATTTTTTTTTCTTCGATAAAAAATTATGTTGTTTGTAGGAAGGGAGAATAGATGAGAACGGGCACTTGCAGTGTTCGTATCACGGGTGGTCTTTCGACGGATCCGGGTCGTGTACACGGATCCCTCAAGCAGCATCAGCTGGGCCGGAGGCGCGTGCGGATAACTCTCCTAGGGCGTGTGCAACTAGGTTTCCTACCATGGTTTCTCAGGGTCTTCTCTTTGTTTGGCCAGATGAGAATGGCTGGGAAAGAGCTCAAGCAACTAGCCCTCCTATGTAAAGAACTCTTAAATTAATTAATTCTTTCTTGATTATTTAATTGAGTTTTAGTTTTGTTTAAGTAGTTTTTTTTTTTCGGTTGGTGTTAGAATAATTAGCTTTTCGTTTGTTTTACGGGATGTTGTGTGTAGGTTGCCGGATGATTTCGATACGCCTGAATTTTCGTCGGTGACGATTCAACGTGATCTGTATTATGGGTACGATACTCTCATGGAGAATGTGTCTGATCCTTCTCACATTGATTTCGCACACCACAAGGTACGTTTTGATTAAATCGGCACGAATTAACTCGACAAATAGTATTAACTTCTAAATGTATTAGGACATATGTTCATATAGATCACTCAAGAATCTGTTTGACCGTTCTTGGCAATTCGTTTAAAGCTCTATAAAATTTTAAGGCCTTCGTTTAATTCAATTATTCGGGAGATTAGCCATGTTTAGTTGAATAATTAGACATTATTTGATGTTTGGATCGACCCGGAAATATTAATTTATGACCTTTTACCTTATTTATTGGACCCTTATTTATTGGACCTCGGATATATGGTCCAATAATACGATTGGGTTTTTTCATTAGATTATTTAATCTTGTCTTGTCTAATCTTATCTTAGTAACCAAACGAGACGTAAATATATTATTTAATCTTATCTTAGTAACCAAATAACAGGTTACTGGCAGAAGAGATAGAGCGAAGCCCTTACCGTTTAAAATGGAATCAAATGGCGCATGGGGTTTTGCCGGTGCAAATGAAGGCAGTCCTAAAATCAGTGCTAAATTTGTCGCACCGTGCTACTATATCAATAAGTACGTCTTTTCTTTAATTTAGTGTTATGAAATTGCTTGCTCCCGGTTTTTGTAGTCGTATTATTTATTTATCGTGAGTCTTGATTTCATTATGCCTTTGTTTTTTGGTATGTTTTTCAGAATCGAAATTGACACGAAGCTTCCAGTTGTGGGTGAACAAAAATGGGTGATTTGGATTTGTTCGTTCAATGTTCCGATGGCGCCTGGAAAAACACGCTCGATCGTTTGTAGTGCTCGAAACTTCTTCCAGTTCAGTATGCCTGGCCCTGCATGGTGGCAGGTAATACTTATTTCTCATTTAGTTTTATTATTATTTTTTTTAATTAATATTCGATTTCCATTTGAGTTACGATGTTACATATGTTTTGATTTGGCAATAGGTGGTTCCTCGATGGAACGAGCATTGGACTTCAAACAAAGTATACGACGGAGATATGATAGTACTACAAGGCCAAGAGAAAGTCTTCCTTTCACAGTCAACGGAAGGTTCCACAAACGTCAACGAGCAATACACCAAAATTACATTTACGCCCACTCAAGCCGACCGCTTCGTATTAGCATTTAGGAACTGGCTGAGGCGCCACGGTAATAACCAGCCTCAATGGTTCGGTACCCCTGACCTGCAAACATTACCCTCGACCATATTATCCAAACGCCAGGTGGTCATTAAATCATTAATTATTTAATCAACTCCCCTATTTACGACCTTCTAGAAACTTCTCAATGAATTTTCTAATTTTTTTTTTATCTTTTTTTATTTAGATGTTGGATAGATTCGAGCAGCACACTCTGCAGTGTTCGTCGTGTAGGAATGCGCATAAGAATTTCGAGACACTGCAGAAGTTTTTCATCGGTGCAGCTGTTGTTTTCGCTGCGACAGCTGGCATTCCTCCGGATATTCAGATACGGGTAGTTATTGGAGCTGGAGCAATTTTAAGCGCTGGAATGGCTTATGCTGTTAGTGAACTCCAGAAGAACTTCGTGTTCGTAGATTACATACATGCCGATATCGATTAATTTATACATACATTATTTCATATATATAGATATATATATCACAAGTGTACTAGATCTGTAGATTGTATATCCAAGAATCATAACTTGAATGGTAATGTATTTTTACAATTTTTACCGAGTAAATTAATTTAATGAAAACATTTATAAATACTTGTAAAAAAGTATAATATTACCATTTATTAAATTATATTAAACTGAAAAAAAAATGGAATAAATAAATAATAAATTGAAGAACAAAAAACTTGAGATCCAAAACTAAACACAGATTCATTAAACTTTTATAAAAGGCCAATTACTACATTAGGTAAAAATCCATAACAAAAGCCAACAAATTCATCCGATTAACGAAAAATCAAAACCCCCAAATTCTAAACCCTAAGAGCTAGTGAATTTAGTGACGGCCTTAGTCCCCTCCGACACGGCGTGCTTCGCAAGTTCTCCGGGCAGCACCAATCTCACCGCCGTCTGAATTTCCCGAGAAGTGATCGTGGGCTTCTTGTTGTACCTGGCCAATCTGGAAGATTCCTGAGCCAATTTCTCGAAGATGTCGTTGATGAAGCTGTTCATGATTCCCATGGCTTTGCTTGAGATTCCGATGTCTGGGTGGACCTGCTTCAGAACTTTGAAGATGTAGATCTTGTACGTTTCAACGTTCTTCTTCGATCTCTTCTTCTTCTTGTCTCCGGCGACGGGGGTTGCGCCGGCCTCCTTCGGGAGCTTCTTCCCGGCCTTTGGCTTCTTCTCCGCCGCTGGGGCCTTTTCCGCCACCGCTGCTTTCTCCTCCTCCACTGGCTTCTTCTCCGCCGGCTTCTTTCCTCCCTTTGCCATTTTTTGTTACTGAGATTTGATGAGAGAGAAAATTAGGGTTTCTGAGAATTTGTGGGATGTTTTGCTTGATAAGATGCAGAGATGATGAGGAAGAAGGAGGTGGAGTGGGAATAAATAGAGGGGGGGGAAGGTGGGGTGTGGGATTTGACGCGGATTGTGGATTTGGACCGTTGATTAAGTCTGTGCTGCAAGGGGGTATTTGGACGGTCAGATTACGGAGTTGGGTGCGTGTTTTGATTGGTTAGAATTTAGGGTCGTGGATCGTTAATCGTGTTCGTCGATACGGGTAGTAATCAACGGACTATATGAAAACGGGAGAGTTTAGGCGGGGATTTATTGACTTCAATATTTTCAGATTTGCCGCGCGCGGGACGGATCCGAAATTTGGATGTAATTTGAAAATTTTGGATTAATATTCCTAATCAGCAACAATTTTTAATTACGTGGAATTAAAAATTCATTAAATGGCTAATTCATTTTCCTCTTTATACTACTTTTGTATATAAATTATAATTAGCATTTTTTTTTCCCGTGCCGTGCATGGGATAGCATTTTAAATGTGAAATACTGGTTGATTTAATATATAACAATAACAATTATAACAAAATTTATTTGTGATATTGATAATAACATCAATATTTATAAAAATTTAATAATACAAACTGATTCCAAAAAAAATTATATAAACTTAATACTCATAATATAAAATCCATTATTAAATAAATGAAACAAAGAAAAATTAGTGAAAATATGCTGGAAAATAAGGGATAAAAATAAAAGGAACAGTTAAAAAGATACAGAAGTAGTGAATTAGGATTATGCTAGTCGAAATTTGGTGTGAAAATAATTAGAAAAAAGTGACTGCGAAATATGAGATAAATATATATATATAACTAAATGTTTTTTTTTACAAATATACCATTAGAGTTTCTTAGATTGATCTAACGTTTCTTACTTTTATATATAAGATAAGACATTCAATTGTTTCAAAAAAACCAAGACTTTCAACTACTTTATTAGTGTGTCAAAAATCGGCACTCTCAAGAACCCTTTCCAAACACGTCTCCATAAGAACGAGCGATTGACTCCACGTCGGAATATTGGGTCAACGAGATCAATCGATCAATAATCGAAAATATTCATGCAAAAGAGAGACGGTTTGGAGAGAAAAATAGTGAATGTATCTCACCATTTGTGTGTTTCTTAAATGTAAAACTTAACCCTGAAAACCTATGTATATACGTATCTAATTCGATATTGATTTCGTGATCCGCACGCAATATTTACACTCTTTCTTTATCTTTTTACACAGAATATCTTATGTATCTTATGTATCTCTAGTTTCCATCGGTTTCTGTATCAGCTCGCCGTCACACATTGTGCAAAGCACATTGGCGAACTCACAAGTGAACCAGTACTTCATTGACTCGTTACTTCGTCTCGCCTATGAACTTCCATCAAGCTTTTGAACTTATTTGGGCTTTTGGCCCAATATCTTCTCTCACCACCATATGGTGTACGAGAAACGACTGCCGAACTGAGCCCCATCATTCGATCCTTAATATCGTTTGAATGGTATTTATCAATTCTCCATATAAATTAAATAATAAAATATCACTAAATACTAAATAATTCAAAATAATTACCTAAAAATACTCTATTTTAAATTTTAATAGAAAAAAAACATATTTGGGCCCAAATATCAATTACCCAAGTTGAATTTATCAACAGTTTGAATCAAGAAACTATCGGGCCGTATTTTCTTGACCCACATATTTGAGCCCAACAACGTAAGACCACCCTCGTTGCTTCACTCTTTCCTCAATCCATCGTATTTTCTTGGATAAGATTTATTTTGCAGAGATAAGAATTTCAGTGTAACGAGCAAGAAGAAGAAGAAGAAGAAAAGCACACTGCGGCAATCAATTTCAATGGCTTCCACGAGTCTCTCATGGGCTTCATCTTCGTTCCTTCAAAACCACACTTTGCCGAAGAACATCATCAATTCAGACACCTCTAAACTCTCCGACCGAACCTCGATTTTGACGGTCGTCGCTCAAAAGAAAGCCAAGAAAGTTCGCAAGGTGCCTCGATTTCTTCTTCACACGAAATGGGCTCTCTTGTTTTGTATTTTTTTTTATTTTTCTAATTTTAATTCTGAATTTATTTTTTTGTTCGATTTTAAGATTATATTGAAGGAGGATGTGAATTTACTGGGGAAGAAAGGGCAGCTGCTGGATGTGAAAGCGGGGTATTTTCGTAATTATCTTCTTCCCATGGGCATGGCTCAAATTGTCACTCCTGGACTTATCAAGTAATTATTATTTCCAAATTCATATTTCATTGGTTTATTTATTTATTTTATTTTGTAGTGTTCGATTTGCTAACCACAATGGGAATGTACCTTATGATCATCATCTCTAATTCACGAATGCGTTTTCTCGGTCGAAAACGAAGGGGTTATGGTTAACACCAACTTAAAGGTTTTTTTACATTAGTTTTAGGACTTGATTAATTGATTCGACGTATTCGAATTGTTATACGATTTACGGGGTCACCTTCACGATTCGTGATTTTTTACGATTTTATTATAGTTAGAGTTCAATAGCGAATTCGCGAATGCCGTTCTCTTATAATACTGATTTGTGATTCCTCTTCAGGGAAATGAAGCTGGAAGACGACAGAATCGAGGCTGAGAAAAAACGAGTAATGAATCCGTTCATCTTCTTTAAACCGTGTCGATATTTCGTTATTTATCGCCGAAATAATTTGTAATTATGATTTCTCTCACTTTAATATTATTTTTTTATATGATTATACGATATTTAGGTGAAAGACGAGGCGCTTCAGCTCGCTCAAATTTTCGAGACGGTCGGAGCTTTCAAGGTGAAGCGCAAAGGTGGCAAAGGAAAACAAATTTTCGGAAGGTAATTTAAATAATACAAATAATAATATTTTAATTTTTCTTGATCGGTTATTGATGTATAACTATAATGTATAACAACAGTGTCACTGCTCAAGATCTCGTGGACATAATCAAAGCCCAGCTTCAAAGGTACCGTTCCTAATTCAGGCTTACACCCTAAGCACACGTTATTTTTTTAAGTGAAATATCGAAAACGAACTCGACAAATAAAATAATTTTTCGTGTTTAAATTTTTTTTATAGGGATGTGGACAAAAGAATTGTTTCTCTACCGGAGATTAGAGAAACGGGGGAATATATTGCGGAGCTAAAGCTCCACCCTGATGTTACTGCTCGTGTAAGGGTGACGGTTTTTGCTAACTGAGGACAAACGGAACTTTCTAGAGAAACTCAACGAAGGTGAAAATTCGTCTATTGTGTCGATTTTTTTCAGGTGTGTGTTTGATTTCTCGTTCGAGTAAAATGTGATAAATTAGAAAATTTAAAGCACTTTCGAGAAAGTTAGTATTTGTATCGGTTTCTTCTAAACATTAATTTGCAAATTAGCATATTATATATGTTATGTTTCAGTGTCTCATTCTTATGAACTAATTTATTTATTTTTTTTCTTATCGTACTTGGTCAATTAATAGGTTTTAATTTGTTTTTCATCCATTAAATTTTTAACTTATTATCACTTTAAATGTCGAACGCAAAACGAATTTGATGTGGGCCGAATTTTCTTTGTGGTTGTACACTTGAAGATTCCCTTTTTGTTTGAGTTGCAGTTCGGTTTTCGATTTCGGTTCAAAATTATATACAAGCAACAACTAAAGATTCCTTTTGATATACAATTAGTGCGATATTTTTACTTCATTTTTCACAATTGAAGCTTGCTTTTCTGTTTATTTCAAAATTCGGTAAATACTCAAGATTTCTGTATTTATTTTTATTTTCATTTTTTGTATGTAGGATTTTATCAACCAAAAAAATGTCGATTTTGAACCGCGGGAATGCCGAGATCGGTAAGTTTTTTTCGACGTAATGTATTCTGTAACTTTGTTTGTATTTAGTAGTTAATTGTAACAATCTTTTTTTCCAGAGTTGTTAAGCAACTTGCAATATTTGATTGATGTTAATTGCATATTCTACTGCAACAAATGATTGTTTTCGGAATTTTTGAATTAGAGAAAAATTCATTTAATATTGAAATATTTAATGTTATAAGTCAACTAAAAATATTTAGATTTGTTTATTTCATCCATATCTTAGTGTATCTACTTACTAATTCCAATTTCATTATGGATCTATCTATATATTAATGCCATAGTTGCAGCTTGTACTTTAAAAAAAAAAATTGAAATGCCATAGGGTAAATTATGGCCAACATTGAAGTAATGTTAAATTATGAAACGACCCCTCATGTTTGGGTAATTACAACCAACTCCTTAACTATGAAACTTCTTGCTCGTCCATCTTCGACGTTGAATTTAACACTATAAGGGTGAACGTATAACAAGATTTACAATTGAATGGTGGTTGTAATTTTTCAAACATGAGGGGATTTTTTGTAATTTGACATTTCCTTGGGGGTGTCAAGTAATTTACCCTTATTTTATAAGTAGAAGATTAATTATTTGAATAACTCTATTACAGGCTGCAATTATCTTACTGCAATTGTTTTGCATGAGTAATTATGTCCATGTGTTGCCTATATTATTTATTTTTAAATTACAGTTAGTACAATGTGACATTGTTTGGGTTTTTAATCACTTATAAAATGGTACATGAATAAAGGGCACACGCTACAAGGGAAAATTTGTAGTTTTGGTCCTCTATGTTGGCCTATTAGGATTTTAGTCCTCTAACTTGTCATGTTTTAGTTTTACATGCAATAACTTTGCAAATATAGTATTTTTAGTCCTATTTTGCATGATTTTTAATTTTATGACGCGACGAATAAACTTGACGCATTTTATTTATGTGGACGTTTGGAAATTGATAATTTCGACATCTAATCTACCATTAGTAGCACTTTAATTATGTGAGACGACACATCTATAGACCAAATTAGATGAGCATTTATAACTTTTAAGTGTCCATACAAATAAATTTATGTGAGTTTGTTAGGTACATCATTAAACGACGGCTAAAATTCAAAATTCGAGTGAAATATGGCAAAAAATATTAATTTAGCAAAATTATTACATGTAAAATTGAAATAAGACAACTTATAGGACTAAATCCTAAAGAGACTAATATATAGAACCAAAATTACAATTTTCTCAAAACTACAAATTAAGCATGTTGTGAAGATTGAGGCCAACCACGTGTCAACTCATGAGAGGCACCACTTCAAAGAACTTTTTAGGCTTAGTTGTCGATGTGGTGGCGCCACATGCCACATATTAACAGAATTTTGTTATAATTATGTTCCACTCGGTGATAATGCGTTAAATTATTAATTCAATAATTTAATATTTAGTTAAATTAATAAAATTTTGTTATTCCCTAACGTACATTGCAAGCAAAAGAGATCGAATTACACTCATATTTCATTATGTGCATAACTATAAGAAATTAAAGTGGGATATTTGGCTAAATACTATTGCTAAATACATTTTTTCTAGTAGTGTCATTAGTCAAAGTACCATAATTGATCTCAATAAATAGGTACCTAAAATTGAATGTGCAATTGTGTGGTACACTGCTAATTAATCATCTAAAATTAATATTAATATATGTCACGGAATGCAGTATCTACAAAATTATATATATATATAAAGGCACTATATTAGGGACAACGGCTACACTTACTTGAAAGTTAGGCAAATAGCTAGATTGATAACAAAGTCTTGGTCACGTTCAATTTTTATTTATTTATTTTTTATTTTTTTTAATAATGGAGGGGAATTTGGTATATTAAAACATAATTAAAAAAAGCAAATAAAGAGTTTAATTAAATATTGTTTGACAGAGTAGCATAAGTACCCCCAACTACATGTGCCCAATTTGAACAAATCCCTTAATCTCTCCTTCATATTTAATTAATTAATTAATTATTCTTTGTATTTAGACATCCCACGCAATGTGTCTACATGCATATGCCCTTTAATAATAACCACTAAAACACCATTAACCCCTACCCCACCCCACCCCACCCCACCCCTTCAAATACAGATTATTTTGAACTGGTATATTTAAAAAACAATTGATAAATTAATAATAACTATTATTTTATTATTATGATTAGTTGGAAATTAGTAATTAGTAAGCTGAATAGTTGGAAATTAGTAATTAGTAAGCTGAATAGTTAGGTGGGTGAAAATATGTTAGACCACTAACAGATTAAATTAGTATTCTAATTATTGAAAAGAATGAAATATTTAGATTGGATCCTTTACGTCTAGATTTGTATTTGCTAAAATTTAAGTGGGATTTTTTTTTTCTCTCCCAGTGAGAGGCCATTTTTCTCTCCCTGTGAGAGGCACATATCAATTTGGGATCTGCTTATCGGATTGCTCCGGTGTCATGCTTTCATGATTTTCGATCGTCGGCTTTACTTTGTATTTACCTTTATGTGATAAACTTAGGGCTGAGTTTTTCGATTTTTCTCTTTTGTTTTAAGTTGGGGCGTTTTTTCGTATTTTATCTCTCGCTTTGTGTGTATTTTACCCTAACCCTAATTCTTGCTCAACACTTTATCTTCTTTCCCCAGATCTTATTCTTAAGGAACACCGTAGATAGCTGGCTCTCTCTGATCCGCACAACCCACCACTCTCTCTCCCCCTATGGATAGCTTGACAGAATCGCTGGCTAAGAAAATTACCCTCACCGTGGAAGAGGAGGAAGGAGTCCTAATCGACGTACCAGTGAATGAGGCAAGGGCTTATGAGATTAATAATACCGTAGTGGGAAGGGTGGTCTCTGATAAGGAAATCTCGTTTCACACCATCCGATCTAATGTTATCCGGTTGATTGCGCCGGTGAAGGGCTGCGAGATTCAGTCACTGAGCCCTAACCGGATCTTGCTGCACTTCAATCATCGACTGGACAAAAAACACGCTCTTGAAGGTTGTCCGTGGATTTTGGATCGACATGCTCTTCTTTTCCATGAACTAACGGGATCTGAAAATCCGATGAACGTTGAGGTTAACACTATGCACATCGTTGTCCGTCTGTACCATATTCCCGCTGGTCAGAAAACAGTCGAAGTGGCATCGCAGATTGCAAACAAGATTGGAGTGTTTGGCCAAATCCTCAACGTAAAACAGATGCATGTGCACGAATTCATTAGGGTTAAAGTAGCCCTAGACGTCTCCAAGCGCCTCCATCGGGGAACCTATCTCCACTCCTGCCAGGGCACCAGCACATGGATCGAGTTCAAATACGAGAGGCTTCCAAATTTTTGTTTCCTCTGCGGAATCTTAGGGCACGGAGAGGCAAGATGCCCACTCCGGTACGAAGAGAATTTTGTGGACCCCGGAGAGAACCTCCCGTATGGCTCGTGGTTGAAGGCACCCGCTCAATTCGGGGGAGCCGATTCGAGGATACCTTTACAACCCATTAATTTGGTCAGCAAACAGAACATTGGTGGAGGAAGGGTTGCGTCGAAGGGCCTGGGCATTTTCGAATTCAGTGCCACGACGAATGGGGTAGGAGGCACGCCAGCTGCCCATGATGGTCACGAGAACACGAGCGGCCCACCTTACAGTGATTTAGCCTTGGTGAATAATCCGATCCAGGTGGTTTCGGCCATGGAACACCCTTCAGCACCACGCAAGAATTTGAGGATTTCGGCGGCTAACAAGAAGAAAAGAGTAGAGGAATTGGCAGATATGAGCCATGGTCGAGAGGGTAAAAGACAACAACTGTCCTTACGGGACGACGATTTTAATTCAACGGCGACGTCTGCAGGGCAGACGCGCCGATCCTCATGAATTGCTTACTTTGGAATTGTCAAGGGTTGGGGGCACCCTTGACAATTCACACGGTCGGAGACATCCTTCGACGATATTGCCCCAAGTTGGTGTTCCTTTCGGAGACAAAGGCGACATCGGCACTTGTAAACAAGCTCATGAATAAATGGAATCTGTTTGGATTGGCGGTGGATAGAGTTGGTAGAGCGGGTGGACTAGCTCTGTTTTGGCAAAAGGATATCCAGGTTGACCTTCTCAGCTTCTCTCAGAATCACATCGACGTTGAAATTATGGAAAATACCGACAGCGCAAAATGGAGATTTACCGGGTTCTATGGATGCCCGGAACCATCTCGGAGATCGGTCACATGGCAATTGTTGCGTTCCCTCCAATCCCACAGTAATTTACCTTGGCTAGTGGGAGGAGATTTTAATGAGATTCTCGATAACTCGGAAAAGCAGGGTGGAGCCGTGAAACCACCAGGCCAAATTGCAGCCTTCCGAGAAACTCTTGACGAGTGTGGACTTACGGACTTGGGGTTCAATGGAGCGCCGTTCACCTGGACCAACAAGCGTGAGGAACCGGGCACTGTGAGATGCCGTCTTGATAGAGCGTGTGCCACGAATGGATGGATGGACCTCTTTCCAGAAGCTTTAGTTCAACACTTAAAATTCGCGGGATCGGATCATATTCCGCTTTTCCTCAATACTCTGAGGGAAGATGTGTTCACGAGTGGCTCACGTGGTAGACCATTCCGTTTCGAGGCGATGTGGACGAGGCGAGAGGATTGCGAAGACATTATTAAGAATCATTGGGAAGGGCAGCAAGCATCAGACCCCTACAGTACCATTATCAATAACTCCAATGGATGTCGGCGGGCGTTGCGTTATTGGAGTAGAACAGTCTACCATCAGCCCAAAAAACGAATTGATGATATACACAATTCATTGAGCGAATTGGCAGCTGCCACACAATCTGAAGAAGTGATCCGTCGGCAACAAGAGCTCCGGGTGGAGCTCGAAAGGGCATACGGTGACCTTGACTGTTACTGGAGGCAAAGAAGTCGGATCCAATGGATCCGAGAGGGTGACCGAAATACCTCATTCTTCCATAACAAAGCGTCGAATCGTAAACGTAAGAATTGGGTTCATAAGATTAGAGATAAGGATGGCATTTGGCGGGAGGATAAGGTGGAGATTGAGCAGGTTATTTCGAAATACTTTAAAGAGCTTTTTACGTCGACAAACCCGGACGAGAGAGTGATGGAGGAAGTGTTGGGTCATATTGAGCCACGAATCACTGGTGTTGCTTCTCAGCTCCTTTCTCTTCCTTTCACTGCCGATGAGGTAACCCGAGCCATCTCCCACATGTCTCCCTCTAAATCCCCCGGCCCAGATGGTTTTCCGGTCTTGTTCTACACAAAATATTGGCACATTCTTGGCACTAGCGTTCTTGATTGTGTTCTCGCTTTTTTAAATACTCGTACCTTACCTGCTAAGATTAACCATACTTTCATTGTCATGATCCCTAAAATAAATAGTCCCGAAAATATGACAGAGTATAGGCCTATAAGCTTGTGTAATGTCATATATAAATTTGGATCTAAAACCATCTCTAATCGTATTAAACAAGTGTTGAGCAACATTATCTCTCCAACCCAGTCAGCCTTTGTGCCAAACCGTTTAATAACCGACAATGTGTTGGTTGCGTACGAAATCAATCACTTTATTAGAACGAACTCAAGAACTCGGTCTAAGTTTATGGCATTAAAATTAGATATTAGTAAAGCTTACGATCGAATTGAATGGTGCTTTCTTCGGTGCATTCTGGTTAAATTTGGTTTTCCTATTTCGTTGGTTGAGTTGATTATGCTCTGTGTTACGTCTGTTTCTTACTCGTTTTTATTCAATGGCACACAGTGTGGCTTGCTCTCCCCCTCCCGAGGCCTTCGTCAAGGCGACCCCCTATCCCCGTATCTCTTTATCCTGTGTACAGAGGCCCTCATAGCGATGCTCAAGACAGAAACCGAAAGAGGTCGGTTAGCTGGTATCAAAGTGGCTCCCTCAGCGCCAGTGGTTTCGAGCTTGTCCTTCGCCGACGACACTCTCATTTTCTGCCAAGCCACGGAGGAGAATGCACGGATTATTCACCACATCCTCACTCAATATGAGCAGGCATCGGGTCAGGTGGTAAACAATGATAAATCTACTATGGCTTTTTGCCCGTCTACTTCCGAAGCAGAGAAAGAAACCATCCACACCATTCTCGGTTTCAAGGTTGTCGACTCTCATGAACGGTATCTTGGTCTTCCAGCAAAGCTCGGCCAGTCACGGAGAGAAATCTTTTCCTACCTTCGTGATCGTTGTTGGAACCGAATCCAGGGATGGAACTCGAACAAACTTTCGAAAGCCGGGAAGGAAACCCTTATTAAGGCAGTCTTGCAGGCTATCCCTTCATATGTGATGTCTTGTTTCCTATTACCCAAAAAGCTTATACATGAGATCGAGGCCCTTATACGACGGTTCTGGTGGGGAACAGGATCTGGCAAACACATGGCATGGATGGCGTGGAGTAACTTATGCAGACCGAAAGCTGATGGAGGAATGGGGTTTAGAGATCTCAAGTGCTTCAATCTTGCACTTCTGGCTAAGCAAGCATGGAGAGTGGCCACGAAACCGGATCTGTTACTATCTCGTCTTTTGAGAGCCCGTTATTTTCCCAACGGTGACTTCTGGAACGCTAGTGTTGGCAATCGGTCATCTGCGACGTGGAAAAGCATTATCACAGCCCGCACCAATCTCAGCGAAGGCATCCGAATCAGAATCGGAGATGGTAAAACAACTTCGATTTGGAGTGACCCGTGGCTCGTTGGAGAGGGCCGTCCGAAAATCCTTTCGCGAAGGCCTATACACTCTATCTTTCCTAACACCGTAGCCGACCTGATTGATCAACAAACAGGAGAATGGAATCTGCAAGTTATTAATTCTTTTTTTTGGCCCGTCGACCGTCACTGTATCTTAACGGTCCCGATTGGAGGGGTTTCTACCAGGGACAAGATTGTGTGGTCTCATTCATCATCGGGGTTGTTCACGGTACGATCTTGTTATCATGCGATCTTGGAGTCGAGCCGGATGTCGGCCAATGGACCCTCGAGTGGTTTACCAACTGGCAATTGGAAACATCTTTGGCATCTTCAAATCCCGCCAAAAATTAAGGTTTTCTTGTGGCGCGCATGCTCTAACTCCCTTCCAACAAATTTGGAACTTTATCGGCGGAAAATTGCCTCATCTCCTTTTTGCAGATCCTGTGGAAATAAATTGGAATCTACTATCCACGTCGTGGCAGGCTGCATGGGCGCCAATCACGTGTGGGAGAGCGCACCCTTCCATATTAACCCAATCAGCGACAATATGCTTTTTTGGAATTGGTTTGATACTCTTAAACGAGAATTGGATAACGATAAATTGCTTCTTGCTGCTGTCGTGTGTTGGAAATTGTGGGAGCGTAGGAATAAGATTAATCATAACGAAGAATTTATCAAAATGGAGGACGTAGTTGGATGGTGTGCAGCATATCTTCAGACGTATGGCGATGCCCAATTCCAAAATATTAACATTCGACAGTCGGAATTCTCGGATAAATGGATGCCTCCGCCTGTAGGAGTCCTTAAGCTTAATGTGGACGCAGCCTTCCCCCCAAACTCGGAATTTTATCGGGTCTCCTTAATAGCTCGAGATGATACAGGAACATGTGTTTGGTGGCAAGTCCGACGTGTGTTAGGCAGGGTGTGTCCATCGGATGGAGAGGCTCAAGCAATTCTCCAAGCTCTCCGCACAGCTAAGGTTCAGCGCTGGGGTGCTATCACCGTGGAAAGTGATTGTTGGCCAGTGATAGATGTTCTACAGAAACGAGAACCGACTCTACGGTCATATGGGGCGATCGTCGATGAATGTCTTTCTTATTTTAGTAGTTTTTTGTTTTGCTCATTCTCTTTTGTTAAGAGACAAGGCAATTGCCTCGCTCATCGTTTAGCCGCGTCTTCGAATTTGGACTCCATGGAAGGATCTATTCTTCCCACTTTTTTGGCCGATAGTGCCTAATAATATCTTAACTTTCTCCTAAAAAAAAAAAAAAAAAAAAAGCTGAATAGTTAGGTGTGAATTGGATATAAGTGAAATAGGTGAACGAACAAAAGCAAGAAACAATGTCAAAAAGAGTATAATTTAAGGGAGAGGATTAATTAATTTAATTCACAGGAAATTAATTAAATAAATAAATAAATAAAATAAAAACAGGTGGATGGATACACATGGGAGATAGGCAGTTACAAACCCATCTTTCCTATCCCATTAATTATTTGTCATTTAATGTAACAGATAATACCCAAACAAATTTTTATATATTGAGCTTTATTGCAATATAATAAATAAATAAATAAAAATTAAATGGGAACCTAATCCAGTTGTAGTGAGTTGTGGTGCTGGTTATGCCTAACCCTAGCCATACTCATACTCTCTCTCTCTCTCACACACACACTACACCCACTCACTTTGGAGTGTTACACACACCACTCCCACTCAACACAACATAACATGAATTAATACTAATATATGTATAAGGTGACATAATTTCTTAAATTTCTTTATTTTTTCCGTAATAAAGGAATCTGCAGTAAACTAATAGTTTGCAAATCATGCGAGATACGTAAACCACGTTAACAAACTCTACCTAGTGACCGTTGACGATGTGATTCAAATATTAGTCAATTGACACAGATTCACTTGCTCCAACAGGGGTGCAATACATGGATTGCACGACTAAGATGATAAAATGGATAAGAGTAACGAGAGTGCAATGCATGGATTGACTCGATTTCGATTTTTTTTGCCAATTTCTTTTAAATTAAGCACATTGTATGTAATTTTTCAGTACAATTTACATTTTTCGTGTAGTTTGCGAGTTACTACACACTAGCTATTTATAAAGGAAAAAAAAAAAGTAGAGTCCATCACTCACTTTTCGTGAATGGAAGGCAACCACGAATAGTAACCACTTGATCACTCAAACAATTCAACTCAATCTTACATCATAAGCCATTCAATTTTTGGCTGTATTTCAAATAATTTAAATATATAACAAAATATAAGAATGAATTATGACACTTATATATATATTTTTAATTGTAACAATAAAAAAAATGTAGTAAAATTAACCAAATAATTATTAACATTTGATCAATTATGAATCTTTGTCAACCCTTATCGCTTAATTAATTAGTAGTGGCAATCCACCAGCGCCGCCGTGGAGAAGACAAGACGCGGCTGCTTGTTGGGTGTGAACCGGTGGAACTTCATTTCCCGGCGGTCATCTTCCGGCGGCGCCGGCAGGTTGAGATCCAACTCCAACATGTTTCTGGTCTTTTCTCCGGCATCAATAATATCAGACGACGTCGTGTTGGTGTTAGTTGCAGCAGACCGGTGTCTTCTCATATGGCCGCCCAATGCTTGCCCCGACGCAAACTCCGACCCGCATATAGAGCACTCGTGAGTTTTCGGAAACTGCGTTGAAGGTGCCGCCGGAGCATATTCCGCTGTTTGATCAATCGGCGCCGCCGCCGGTGGTGGTGGCCTTTTCCGATCAACGTCTGCGGCGGCGGCGGAGGGTTTGGGTTTCTTGTGGCTTGCGCGGTGGCCACCCAACGCTTGAAACGAAGGGAATGTTCTGCTGCAAGTCTTGCACTCGTAAACGTAGACGCCAACTTTCCCTTCCGCCGCCGTGGCCGCCGTCATTTCCGGGAATCTCCGGCTGCTGAACTTTCCCTCGGTGCCGCCGCCGCCGCCGCCCTGAGCAAGAAGGATCAAACAGTTGGCCATGTCCTCGTCTTCTTCAGTGCTGGTGGATATTACACTAGACGAAGTAGCCGGAGATGAAACCAATGAATTACTGTTATTTATAAACTCGCCGGCGGCGGCGGCTGATGATGCGGAGGAGGAGGGCCGCGGCCGCTTGGCACGCTTCCCTTTAACTATAATTTGATGGACGTTTGTACACCCAGAAAAATCTTCCGAGATTTCCATATTCATCGATCGTCTTCTCAAGAAAATTAATTAAAAAGAACAGTTGCAGTAGAGTGTGGAAAGTGTAAGAATGTGAAGAAAAGAGTGATGTAAGAAACTTTGAATGGGATATAATGAGTATATATACTATATTAAAGTGACTATATATATATATATATATATATATATATATATATATATATATATATATATATATATATATATATAAATGGGAGTGATGTATGTATGTATGTGTAAGAGAGTAAGACGACTGTGTGGAGTAAGAAGCAGCCCTCGTGAACAGTTACCTTCCTTCAAATACCTGGTAACCACCGAGTTTCCTGGCATTTTGGTATTTTCATTGGTAATTGTTAGTTAAAAAATTATTAGGTAATTTCAATGTCACCATTCTGGTCTCTATAATCAGAAATACGACGTCGCTAGTTGGATCTTGTGAGCCTAGTGGTTGGAACAAGTCATGAGCCAGTGTCAATTAATCCACGTTCGAGCGATCACTATTACACGAGTGTGTAGGTTAAAAAAAATCGACATAACGGGTTAGTTTATATAAAATTGTCATTTCCCACTACATCTCATCTACTTTTGTAATTGATTTTTCAGGTCTTCACGTACTTGTCGACTACACGTGTTATTAGACATACTATTTAGTCAATAAAAACTTATAATTTCTAACCAAAGAGTCCTCCTAATTGGAGTATGTATAAAAGTGGCCTTTCAGTTAAATCAAAGTTTAAGATATATATATATAAATTAAATAGAAGTATTAATTAGAATGAAAAAAGAAAGAAAAATATGAAGGGTTGGTTGGAGGCTTGGAGCTAGGTGGTAATATATGTATGAAGTTGGTTAAGCACTATCTTTAATTTCTCACACACATATATATAAATATAAATATATATATTTGCCAGCGAAAGTCACGATCGTGAAATAAAAACACACAGATCAAAACTAAAAAGAAAGGAGGATTGCACGTTAAAGCCATGCCCCACCTCATTCTCTTCATCTACTCTTTTTACACTTTTTTAGACTACATGAGAAATTGAACTATTTTTGTTCATACATATATATATGAATTGCAATTTCTTCACTTTTTAGTGTGTGTGTAGTGTGTGGACCGTGCCAGTAATTGTCAAATTGGACACTTTCACAACTTTTCAGCTGTGACTATTTCTTATGTGTTATCACTTATCACTCTCCCTCAATCAATTTAATATTATTGTTACTTAATTCATGTGGTACTGTCATACTTGGGAGAGTTAGTTTTGAATTATGACAAATCAACATCAATTCTATGACTTTTAGTTCTTAACTGCCACTTGCTTTGATACAAGTATGAATTTTTCTTTGTTCCAAGTTTAATTACTCGAGAAGACTTGATTAATAAATGACTTATTTGTTGGTTTTCTTGTTTGATGAGGTCGCAAGGCCTCGTTTGGTAGGGGTTAACCATAATTAACTAAATACTTGGACTTTATTTGATGTTTGATCCGGCTAAAATAACTTGTCGGATCGGCCTATAAATATTATGTTATCATAACGAGACATAATTGAATTTTCATTAGATTATTTAATTTTATCTTGATAAATCTTATCATACCAATCAAACGATATCTAATAATATTAAGTCATGGAAAATAGTACTTAGTGTTATATAGATTTGACCCATTAGAGAATATACATTTTAAATTGGATAAAGAATTGATCAAATTCTTTTCAATAATCTGTCACTAGAATCCCATTTTAGTTGTTATGTTAATTGTTCCATAATAAATGGACACACTATAATCAAATGCAACAATTCTTTTAATTTTGTTTAGTAGTGTGAAGCACGTTAGGAACGTAGGCTGTTGCAACAGTTCAACGTCGAAATATTTTATTTTCGGCGGTCGATGCAAACTTTGCCGGTGAAATATTTATATATATAATAATTTCAAATCAGAATATTCGTTTTTCTAATAATAATATTATAAAAAAATAAAAATAACACCCTTTATAAATTCAAATAAACTCATATTGTAATAAATAAAATAAAAGAACACTTACAATTTTTTTAAGGTAGAGTGAAAGGTTGAATCTGACACCTTTGACAGAGTGCTCATACATCCTTAAAATTATTGGTACGCAATACCAAAACAGCCCTTATCTAATACAATGTAAAAACTTAGCTTCCATCTTATATAAGAAGCCTCTCTTAAGGAGCTACAATTACAGGGGAGTCAAACCAACAACACCTGCACATAGCAAATAAATAAAGATTCATCGATGTCAGAATAATAGGAACATTCTAGAAAACGTTGACCATAAAAATAACCGAGTACATGTCTAATTTTTCTATGGAAATTATGGGAATAACCGAATAAATATGGTTATGGTTAAATCAGAAGTCGTAGGCTTTTTCACACATAGATTGAACTTTATTTGCTATTGCTTTCAAGTTCCGACTTCCGACTAGTTCTATTTCATCTTAGTTTCAACCATCAATTCTATCTTAATTTTTTTATTCTAACACATGCATTTGATTTTACGAAATTAGCAACACCAATAACGACAAATGAAGATTTAGTTCTGGTAAGAGAGCAATAATTTCGCATGATTATTGTCTAAAAGAATAAGAATGAAACTACTAATGCATAGAGGTGGTGAAACAACGAACGAGTAAAATGAGAACAGAAAGATTCATACCACATGCCAAACGCCCGCCAGCATTGCCGGTAGTAAGACTGAGTTCGTGACCACCTGCACGTGAAACGAAGCGAGGGGCATTATTGTAAATGTAAAGCCAATCAAAAGACCATTGCATAGAAATACTGAGAAGCACACGTGTGCATCATTGATAAACTAGAATTTTTACCCTTTCCAAGATCATCCGCAAGTTCATGCACGACAAAAGCTCTTCCAACAACGGAATCAGGACCACTCAATGGTATCTGCACGTTTTTTTATTAAATTATATATAACATCCGAACAAAAAAACTAAAAAAAATACGGCTGAAGACAAACA
Organism: Erythranthe guttata; assembly: GCF_000504015.1. The sequence goes on from NW_012193236.1 coordinate 443,423, forward strand.
GTGAAGCACGTATAGAGAGCACTACCTGACTGTCCACTACTGTAGCTTCAGCAACACCTATATCAATCACATTGCGCTCCGTTAAGTGTAAAATGTGAGAAAAGCTTAATATAACGAAATAAAAGACAGAGAAAATATGCCAAGAATATACCCTCGGCATTTGCTACTATGTTTCCCAGGTCACCCGCGTGACGAATTTCGTCTTCAGGAGCTCCGTGTGTCAAACCATTTGGATTAAAATGCGGTCCTATTAATTAATTAGCAACAAAAAGCATTTACATTTAACGTATCGAAAATCTGAGAATTCGAAAAGCATATCTGCTTGCGGAGATTTTAAAACACAGTGAAGTCCGAACCTGTTGATATACATCCATTGGTGGTGTCTCCGTATTGATGCTAGAACGAAGAATAAAAGAAACACAAAACCATTTAGATTGATAACTTAGAAGGCAATTTAATCAGCTAAAAAACAAGTGAACTTAAAGAAGAAAAAATCACCAGGTGAAAGCCGTGTTCGCCTGGAGTGAGTCCAGTGATACGAACACTCACGGTAGTCGGGCCTACGAACACCGACAACAAAAGCAAGAAAGCAGAAAAGACCACATTGTCAGCAAACAAGTATACATAATGTTCATGTGTACATGAATATACATTCAATTATAGAGATACGGGTCAATAATTTGTAAATTCGATATCAGGAACAAAGTTGAGCTGCAAAAGAAACTAAATTTCCAGCATAAATAATCCAGCCTCGACTTAAATTCGCACTAAAAAACTACATATAAAAATTGAAGTCTAGGTGTTTGATAAAATGACTGAATGGGGGAAAAGTAGCTGACCATCGTCTTCCTGGGTGAGAGTGACAACTCCTTCAACAGTCGAAGTGCCCTTGAGAACGGCGACGGCCTTCTTGGTGGCGGCGACGACGGTGAGCGGTTTGGGGGTGGTGGCGGCGGAGAGGGACAAGAACGGACGGAGGTTTGCCTTGAGAGCGACGCCGTTAAATGCGGAGTGGGGTGGGAGTGATGGTGAGGAAGTAGAGGAAATGGTAGGGAAGATGAGAGAGTGGTGGACCGTCGTGGTAGCGGCGGCGGAGAAAACTGTGTGTGCGGCCATGATTGCGAGCGCCGCTTGCATCCGATTGGATTTTGGATCAGATGGTTAGGTGAGCTGAGTCAGTGGATGGAGAGTGGATCGAGTTTTTTTTAGAAGGGAGGATTTTGTGCTTCCAGTCTCTTATTTTGTCGTTTCATACTATATTTAGGACAAAATGCATTTTGCCCCCTATAAGTTTCTATGTTTCGCACTATTCCCCTCTAAATATTTTAAAAAATGGATATTTCCCCTTTGAAATATTCTATTGATTGCACTTTGGCTCATAAGCCAATTTTTGGAGGGCATTGTGCAATAAAAAAATATTTCAAAGGGACATTGTGCAAAAAATAATGTTTTTAAGGGGCAACATGTAATAAAAATAACATGTAAAGGGGCAACGTGCAATAAAAATCTTCAATTATGATGAATAATTCATCAGAATTTTTCTATCGGGGCAATGTGCAATAAGTATAACATTTTGAAGGAGCATTCACTTTTAAACATTTAGAGGGGGTAAAATGTGAAAATTAGAATTTTATAGGGGGTGATGTGCAATTTGCCCATCTATTTACCCCTTTGAAATGTTATATTTGTTGTACACTATCGCAACAGCAAATTTCCGATGAATTATTAGCCGGAATTGAGTTTTTTTTTTTTTTTTTTTCACTTTGCCTCTCAAAAACATTATTTTTTCTGCACCTTGCCCATTTAAGATGTTATTTTTATTAAAAAATGCCTCCCAAAAATTGACTTTTGTGGCAAAGTGCCACCAAATCAATATTTCGAGGAAAGGTTATCACTTTTCTGAATTTATAGGGGAGAAAATGCCGAAATGAGAAATTTATAAGGGGTAGAGTGCATTTTGTTATATATTACATATTTTTTAATCGGCCCAAGTCCAAGTTTATTGAACTGTTTTTTAGCGGGCTTGACTCAAATATTCATATAAGACTCGGGCCGGATCATATCCACATCCACTTTCGGATCCTGGACCAGGGCCCATTTTATGTAAAGAGACCCGGTTTGAGGGGTGTCTCCACCAATTCGGATTCGGATCTTTAATGGGGCATGAAATTGAAAATTGAAAATTGAAATCCGCCCCCAAAAGCTAACTGAACACAAAGATTTAACACCGCCGGCGAACACGCCGGTAAATTTCAATGGAAACCCATTCCCGCTCCATCCGAGTGCTTGTTCGCCCTCCTCCGAACCCCTCCCACCCCCTTCCTCCACAACCCCCTCCACCGCCGCCGCCGCCGCTTCCGCCCCCCGCCGACCCATACTCCACCCCGAAGAACGGCGTCGTCGTTGTCGGATTCATTGGGAAGCGCCACCACGACGTGGCCCACCTCATGAATAAAATCATCGATTCCAGAGTCTTCGGCTCCGGTAATTTAGACACCCCGTTCCGCTTCGAACCCGACAAAATCAACCCGGATATGGGTAAGTGGCTCCAGAGCAGGAAATTGAGCTTTTATCACGACGTAGACCAGGGGATTTTGTACTTGCAGTTTTCCTCGGCCGGTTGCCCGGTTGCCGGTGAGGGACCGTCGGAAACCCGGTTCGGGTTTGAGTCCGTTTTCGACGACCAGGAGTTTGGGGATCTGAAGGGATTGATCTTTATGTTCTCTGTAAGCTTTATTTGTTTATTTATTTAGTTGCATACACATTACATTCTGTTTAGCTATTGATTTGTGAGTTTTTCAATTCTCTCTTACGGTAGGGTTTAAGGTGTGTAAAACACAATGTGGATTTAAAATTAGAGATTGAAGGGATATTAAATAATAAAAAAAAAAAGATAAAAAGCTGGGGTCTTGGAATATTTTCGTCAATCGATAAAAAGATTAATCGGAGTAGAAACACGGTATGGTATACAGTGATATATATATATATAATCTCTAGTGATGATTCGATAATGATTTAATACGAGTCAAAACTCTTTTGGACAGCTATGTTTTGGACGTCGTAGATGGCGTGCTTCAGTTTTACTGTCATAAAGGCTTCTTTTGGACGTGTCTGTAAGTTACGAGGCTTGTTTCCTAAAAAATCTAGCTTCGAAACTTTCTTGCGTGAAAGAAAATAAACTACGTTTCTCTGTAATTTTGAGTAGCCTTGTTTTTCGCATGCAATTTCTGAATTCTAGTGTATATTATCTCGTGGTGATATAGCGATGTAAATTCTGCGATAAAATATTCCGGTCCAAAATTTTTATTAGTGCTTTATTAGGACGACTTCAGTAACGCCTTTTAAATGCAAATTCAAGTGAAAAAAGAGTGCAAGCGCAACCAAATTTTGGAAGTTTATTCAAAAACTAAATGAAAATTCAGAACTTCATTGACCCGAGGATTTATGTTATTAGTGATCTATGTCTTCGTTTTTTTCAGAAATTGCAGTTAGTTGGGTTGTTCTAGCAACTAGATACGTTGGACTAAATGCCAAATTAATTCAAAAGTTGTCCAAAATTATATTTTCCTGTTTTTCCATCAGTAGTTCTTTAGAATCTATCAAAGTAGTAAGTCATTTGATCCTACTTCAGCAACGCAGGTCTGTCACATCATTCTACTAATTCAAGAGGGGTCAAGATTCGACACGCAAATCTTGAAAAAGTTCCGTATATTGCAATCTGCTAAACACGCCATGTCTCCATTCACAAGATCACAAAATCCGCCACCTGTCACATCAAGGCCACCATCTTCAGCTCATTCACAAACTTCACACAACAACCCTTCTCCTGGTAAAAGCCGAGCGATTCTGAATCGCAACACTGCTTCATCAATTAAGACAATGTCGGGTGTAGGCTCTTCCTACACCTCTTTGTTACCTGGTCAATGCACACCGGTTGTACTCTTCGTTTTTCTAGACGATTTCACCGAGATTAAGATGGAAGATTCTACAGAGGCCTCTTCATTAAATACAAAAGGATCTGGTTCGGTCGTTGTGCTTGCACGGCCTGTGAACAAACCCGAAACTTCACCGAGGAAGAAATTGCAATCATCCCTCGAGGCGCAAATTCGTTTCTCTATAAAGAAATGCCGAACGCTTTCGGTTTTTGAGAGCAGCAGCCATTCTGGATCGAGGGGTGCCCCCCCTCTTTTTTCTCTTGATTCATCAAAAGCTGTTTTGCTCATAGATGCTTGTTCGATTCAGAGTGGTGAATCTCTTGAATTCGCCATTGGTCTTGTGCGAGAAGTATTGGATGGGAAAGCGACCCCAGATTCTCTTTTGCTCGAAAGCCATCAGCAAAATACGAAGAAAGAGGATGTTTTATCTGTGAAGGAGTTCATCTATAGGCAGTGTGATCTTATCAGAGGGAGAGGCGGGGTGGTTGCCGCCGGCGTTGGCATGGTGGCCGCTGCTGCCGCTGCCGCTGCCGCTTCCACCTCAGCTGCCTCCGGAAAGATGACGACTGTCCCTGAACTCCCAACTGTGGGTAGCTGGGCTTCTACTTCTCAGCTAATTCTTCATGGAATTCTTTCTTCAAAACGTTCACATGAAAACGAACAGGATATTATTTCACAATCAGGAGAAAACTTTGAATATGCGGTATCTCATCTCGAAAATGGTATTGGATTAAACACTAGATTTTCAACCTCGTGGTGTGAAAAAGCGTTTCCGATTGCGAAGGAGGTGTATTTAGACGGTCTCCCTCCTTGCTATCCAAGTTCTCAACATGAAGACCATTTAAGGAAAGCTTTACACACCCTTACCTCATCGGCGAAGGGACCCGCGCTGCAAATTTATGTGAAAAAACTGAAGGATGAATGCACTTCGATCTGGCTGTCCGAAAGGCAACTGTGTGATGCTGTTAGTCTGACTGGAAAACCTTGCATGCATCAAAGGCATGACATTGAGATAAAATCTCATTCGAGCGGATTCGTATACCTCCATGCTTGTGCGTGTGGCCGTTCGAGGCAACTCAGACCAGACCCGTTTGACTATGAAACAGCAAATGTCGCGTGTAATAATCTTGCTGATTGTGATAAGCTACTTCCTGCTGTGAAATTGCCACATGGAAGCACCGTGGGACCCGTTCAACCTTCGTCGTGGAATTTGATCCGTGTTGGAGGTGCAAGGTACTATGACCCTTCAAAGGGTTTGCTCCAGAGTGGATTTTGTGCAACTCAGAAGTTTCTTCTTAAGTGGACCGTATTTCTTGATGAGCCAAATGAATCTATACATTTGTTAAATAGAAGAAACATTGGGGTTATTGAAAATACTGTAAATACGGACAGTAAGATTGATGCTTTACAGAATGGACCTAAGATACAAATAAAGCTCTCTTCGGATACAAATGGGAACAGTAATAAAAATGTAAGTTTAGGTAAAGGGTTACCTAATTTTACAATGAGAAAACCGTTTTCTGAAGTTGTTGCCGGACCCGCTGCTGTTAACTCGGGTTTTCCTCCACTCTTATCTCGAAAACAACCTATACAAGATACTGAAAAGGGTTTTAAACTACATGCACGTAGTAAAGCTGTGGACAAATTTGGTGAAGATATTGCCTTAACTGACGAAGCAGTGAATAATGGCAACAAATCTGGCGACGATTTTCCACCTATTGGCAGCAAAGAATTTCTTATGAGCATGAACGGTGATGAACATGTTAAGGCTGCCAATTCAGTGAAGAGTGTAGTGATATACGTGGGATTTGAATATGAGTGTCCGCATGGCCACAGATTCATATTAACTCCGGATCATCTTAATGAACTTGGTTCTTCTTACTCAGTTCCCGAAGAGAATTCTGTACCTTTTCCAGCGGAGAATTTCGACAAAAAACAAGATCTCGCAAAATTGGGTAAATTTGGCGACCATGGTAGAACCAGGCGGCAATCGAATGGGATAATTATGGGTGGCGGCAAAAACCTGGACAGGTCGAAAGAGAAAGCGGCCAATGGAAACACGAATAAATTTATGCAATCAAGCAGGCATGGGAAGGAAATTGATCCTGAGCAAAAACCTACTACTGTTGACGATGGTGGTTTTGCTTTCTCGTTACTGTCCAGAAATTTGCCGATATATATGAACTGTCCACATTGTAGGAACTCCGTGACCAAGAATGGTGCATCTAATACTAAATTCGCCGGCACAATTTCACAGCTGCAGAGGATCTTTGTGGTATACATCTATTCCTCCACCACGTTAAATTATATAATAATGCTTACAAATGATGAATGATAAATAACTAGAATGAAAGATTACAACGGTATCTAGGCCATACGATTTATTTATTTATTTATGTCATCCATTTTTTCGCTGTCACTTCTTGAATGTCTAAATGCCTTAAAACCAACTGAAATTATGTTTTGATTGGATACGGTGTACTGAATTATATTTTGGATGTGTAGGTTACGCCTTCATTTCCTATCATGTTGTCTGCAGACCCGATAGTCCAATTTGAGGTACGTACGGTTACATGACTTGCCTATATCTATAGCTACTAAACTTACTGGCATCCTATTAATTTTACTATCTGTTTCAATTATCTACTTGACTTATCTCTTAGTATATGGTTTCTTGATCTTTTAAAGATTCAAAGATGGCAAAAAATACGAAAGATTACTCTTTTATTGAAGTCATTATTTATAAAACTCGACTCCTTTTGATGTGTTGATCCTGTCTTTACATGGATTTGTAGTCTCGTATGCTGTGCTTTCGCCTAAATATTGTTAAAGAATCATGCAAATTTTAGAACCTTCATTTTTTTTACGGAAGCTCTGTTCTTTTTCTTGACAAATTCATCCTTCATTGCAGCCGTCATGTCTACATCCCAACATTCTCGATCGTGAAAAAAAGCTGCAATTCAGCTTGGGTTGTCCGGTGATTCTTCCACCGGAGAGTTTTCTCTCTCTAAGACTCCCTTTTGTTTACGGTGTGGAATTGGAAGATGGCAGTCAACATTCTCTTAAGCCTTTCGAAAATCAACCACAACTCACTGCCTGTATTAAGAAAGGAACGACATTGAAGATTGTGTCGAATAGAAACAGTCTCGATCCAGCTTCAGTCACGTAGTTAAAAAATTAAAAAAAACTTCTGCTATTTGCTATATTCACGATTCACTTCTCTTTGGGGTTTTTCTTTATGCTTATGAAGTCGAGAGCTACCCTATGAATCAGGTAAATGTTTGTGCCGTGTTTATATTTTGACGATTCTTGTAATTAGTGGGGATTTTGTCCTAATTTTTTTTCTAGTTTTTCGATTTTGTGCACAGGGATACGAAGGTGTAAACTTTTATCGACGCCATGCTTTTCCGTCTTTCCTTGAAGTATCTACGGTCAAAGCTACAAAGGTTTGTATTTATTTAATGTGATGTGATTTCTCAAGGCGCAGTCCGACTCAATTTTCCTCCAATGAAAAACCAATAGGAAATTAGTTCTAGTAAAACGCAGTTTTCGCTGTTTTTTTAGGTAGTTAGTCTAATTTTTTGTATTATTCGTTTTTCTTTTCATAATAAATATGTCGTACATTGGCAACTGTTATTTGACAACCCTTTTGTGTGAAATCAGGAAATATGTAGCCTGTGGTTTTTCGGAGACATAATTTCGACAGGGGCTCGTCTAAGAACACAGCTCTATTGTTTTAAGTTTCCTCATCAAAGCTTCTATTTAAGGGCTGCCGGCATATAATTGTGGAGGATCGTAATAAACTCGGTATGATTTTTTTACCATTTAACATTTTCGTTTCGGTAGTCTTATAAGAAGAGGTGATATACATATACAGCATATACATATACATATACATATACATATACATATACAGTATATGTTGCTGGCATATTCAACCAACCTCGTGGAAAATGCTTTTGTATCGATTGTTTAGCAAGTGTTTCTGATATTTTTTTAAAATAGGAATCGGAAAAAATGTATTGACGATCATTTAGCCATGTTAACACAGGAGTTGTGCTAATTCGAAATAAAACGTTGCTCGGGTATTTGTGGGAGGAAGAAGAATCTTGTAGAGCAACGGCCAGGATTCAAGTATGGACGTGTATCAAAATTTTATTACAAACACCTCTCAACATGTATCATGTATGTATTTAATAATACCAATTACATTTACTTGAATCTAAAAAAAAAACCAAATCTCATGCTGTATTTATAAATTCTTTGTGGAGTATTTTTAATTTGAATTAGTTGTTTTTTTATTTAAAAATTAATTAGACTAGATCTCATTTTTATTGTTAGTTGTATTTTTATTACATTTGGTACCATAAATTTATTTTGAACTTTCAATTAATTAGGCACGATCCATACGTGAGCCTAGTTGTGGCTCAACTAGGACGAAATCTATCGCTATAAATTATAAATTATTAAATAAATTGCAAATAAAATAAAAAAAAAAAGATTAAATTGATGTAATCAAAATTGAATTTTAAATAGAAAGCACCAAAATTGACGTGCGAAACGTGACAGAGTGAGGATAAATACTTTATAACTTTTGACATATAATTCCAAAAATAGAAAAAAAAAAATCCAGGCTGTAATGTGGACGAGATTTATGATGAAAGTGCAAACATTTCGTCACACAATTAACCAATTGATGCCTTGATCAAATGAAAATTATTATTATTATTATTATTATTATTATTATTATTTTGCCGGTTATTTCTATGTTACATCTGCTGAAGGGCACAAAGTCAATTTCTATCGTCGATCTAGTGTATGTGTGTGTGTATGCATAACGGCAAAGATCTACTCAATGAATTTCACTCGATATGAAATAGTATAAACCAGTTCGCATATCGACATTCGCATGGTTAAATGCTTCCCCATAAACCTCTCCACTCTCTAAACACATCAATCTTATGAATTAATATCTTTTTAATTTGATGTTTAGTGTTTGATCACAAGACGTGTTGAGCATTTGGTGGATCTGATTTCTTTTACTATATTATAATAAACATGATTATGTGGTTATAATTCAAATATCGTGCAAATGTGCTTTCATAATTTAAAACCCAAATCTGCCACCAGCTAATTTAAGTTTAGCTGTAAAAAAAATGACATAAAATGTAAGTAATTGCTTAAAATCGATCAAATCATATCTTCTTAAAAAAAAAAAAAAGGATTTAATACATTTTACCCACTTCATTATTATTACTTTTTAATCATTTCAATTCCGTAGAAAATCAGAAAATTTGAAAATCAAAATATTAATCCAAAATTGTTTTTTTTTTTTAATTAAAATCGTCGAAATGTATATATATATTTTTGAATTTACACTCTACTACGATGATTGGAGGAGCACTATAAGTGATATAGACTAGTGGAAGATCTTGTCTCAAAGAGAATATCTTTATTGATTTTTGTTTTGTCTTTTTTGGGGGTGTTAATAATGTAATATAAAATATACATATATAATATAATTAATAACCATAGTCCTCTTGCTCTCGAGTCTCATCAAACAAATCTTTATTTTTAGGTAAATAAATTATTTACCAATTACACTCAAAATTCTGTTTGAAAATTCAAATGGAAAAAAAATTGTTCCAAAACAAAAATAAGAAAAAAGGACTAGAATTGTAAACTAATAATATAACAAAAATTCTTATTCACCATATTATATAAATATTTAATATATTTATATGAGTTCAACGGGATCCTCTAGGTCACATGCAGCATGAAGCTGCACTGCCGTCTGCCGGGTGGGATACAGCCCCTTTTTTTTTTTTTTTTTTTTTTTTTTTTTCTTTT
>NW_012193236.1:455620-473951 GCF_000504015.1 Erythranthe guttata
CATTTTATTACACAGCCCGTTCCAACATTCGGCGTCTCCGGCGTGTCGGTATGGGCCGCCTTGGTGTTCGAGATCGTGATGACATTCGGTCTCGTCTACACCGTGTACGCCACCGCCGTTGACCCCAAGAAGGGAGAAATCGGAATCATTGCACCCATCGCCATCGGTTTCATCGTCGGAGCTAACATTCTCGCCGGAGGTGCCTTCACCGGAGCATCCATGAACCCCGCCGTGTCTTTCGGACCCGCTTTGGTGAGCTTCAGCTGGGCCAACCACTGGATTTACTGGGCCGGACCTCTCATCGGAGGTGGCCTCGCCGGAGTTATCTACGAGATCTTCTTCATCAGCCACACCCACGAGCCCTTGTCGGAATTCTAAGAATATTCCGGCTGAAAAATATCTGCGTTTTTTTTCTTCTTTGATTTCACCCTCCGTTTGTGCTTGTTGTAATTTCTTGATGAGGAGTTTTAATTTTTAATTTGGTTATTTCCTCTTTGAATTTGTTTGGACGTTGAATTTCAAATGTAATTTCTGTATTTTTAATTTGCACGCCCTTATGTTTATTCTTTCTGGGGTCAATAATTTAATTTGTATTTATCTCTTTCTTTTGCCCTTTGAAATCATTTATAATTTCTTTTTTAAAATTATTGGATTTTAATTGATACTTAAAAAAATAATTTAATTAGTGCTTTATTTTAAATTTTCAATAAAATCCGGACTGAATTTGATATTCTTAAATTTAATTATTTCTCCAAAATATTGGTAGTGTTTACTCGAGATTATTTTGAAAGACAGGCTCAATTATTAAACTTGCACAGAATAAAAATTAAAGATTAGTTTAAACATTAGGATTACATGCACTTCACCCTTAATAAATTTTTCATTTTCTCACTTTTCCCCCTAAAAGTTCAAAAAATGGATAACCACCCCTTGAAATATTGTTTTTGTTGCACTTTGCCCCAAAAATCAATATTTGGTAGGCATTGTGCAACAATAATAACATTTTGAATGAGTAACGTGCAGAAAAATAATATTTTTAAGACCAAAAATATATTTAAAGAGGCAACGTGCGACAAGAACATTCAATTTTGGTGAATAATTCATCGGAATTTTTTTATCAGGCGCAATGTGCAACAAGAATAACATTTTAAAAGGGACATTCACTTTTTCAAAATTTTAAGGGGGTAAAGTGCGATAATTAAATATTTATAGATGGTGATGTGCAATTTGCCTAAAACATAATTAGATAACAATGATTGTGGACCAAATGACAACGACACACTTGTCGAGTTTCGATGATATCACTCTCTTAATCCAAAATTAAGTTAAGGGGTTTGGTAATAATAATTTAGATTAACAATTTCTTATTTTTGTTTTTATTTAAGTAAAAATAATTGCATTATACTTTTTTTTTTTTGATAATTAATTGCATTATACTAAAAGATGATACAAGTTTTGTTTTATTATTTAACAAATAATGGATACTAACTACCAATTGCGGAAAAACAACAAAAGTTAGGCTCTATTATTGGCCCAATTAATTCCCATTTTATTTTTTATTTTTTTTACCAACTACTTTTTTTTCCAATTGCATGTGACGTCAAATCAAAGCTGCCCTATAACACTTGAACATAGTAAATTGGCTATATTTTTCTTTTCCTTTTTTGCCCTTCAAATTATGGATTTGGTTACTTCCTACTAAGTTATATATAGTTTGTGGAAATTTCAATATTACCAACTCCAAAATCATTCTTTCGATAAATTAATACTCGATAAATGAATAACATTGTTCAAATAATATTTTTTACGGTTTGGACTCTGTAAAAACGTACTAAAATTTTCGCTCGATAATTTAATAATTCACTAAATTAATAGAATTTTTTCGGTCCCGACTGTATTAATTTATAGAGGTTTAACTGTAGTTATTTAATTTACTAATCAAACCCGTAGTTACGGAGAAAATGAACTCTTATTTAAGTTTTTTGATGAATCATTTATTCAACTTTCTCTAATCTAAAATAAATGCCTCATTCGGTTGCATGGATTGAAGTTATATTGATTTGTACTCTTTAAGTGCATGAATTGACCTAGGTTCGAATCTACATGTCAACGGTCCCTTGATGAGTTTTGTCATACATGGTCAAATTAGTGCGGTTTACACCACTCGTATAAATTGTAAGCTACTACACGAAAATATAGATTTATCTACTGCAAATATATAACCAGCTGCATGTTCGTTCGTTAGAAGAAAAAAAAACATAAGCATATGGTTGAATAACTTTCAACTATTTATATTTTTGTTTTTCTATATAGATCACTGTATCTTGATCGAGACATTTCCTTGTCTACCTACATATTTGAAATTTTAAAATTTTGAATATAATACGAAAAATTTGAATGATTTAGAAGCTAGAAAATAATCAAATACAACACACACACACACACACATATATATATATATATATATATATAATTTCCAAACATTAATAGAATTGGAGACATCCATCGTGTCATCAAAATTATCTGGCATTTTGGTCTTATCCACTTGGCGACAATAATTAATTAATGGATATTGTTGTATTTAATTAAAACTTACTTGATTCATTTTTTTAAGATGAATCCAAATTAATCGAATTATTTGCTAAACTCGGTAAAATATTTTATCAAGTCAAGATATACATGTTAATACAAGAATATATACGTATTTTTTGTGTAAGCGAATATGATGATCGATATGGTCTACATTCTTACACTTCGTTCATTACAAAAAAAAAATATAGAATAAATTATTAAAAATGTTCGTATTTTAGATTTTAATTAGTTCACGAAGTTTAAGGGTATTTGTTTTTTGTATATAAATATAAAAAAATTATAAATGCATATATACTCTTAATTCTTAAAAGTTTAAATTTGAAACAATTGTTAGAAGGAAAAGATTAGTAGGTGTCAATAATATCTTGGATTACTAAATTAATGTGCAATTTAGCAAAAAAAAAACAATAATAATTATAAAATTGGAATCACATAAAAAGGACACGGGCTTTTGTGTTTCACATGGTGTGGGGCCATATTGTAATTTCTAATAGACGAAAATAAAAAAACATAAATGTACCTTTCCACTCTGTCTTAATTGTCTTAAAGTCGGTTAGGTCGGCAATGCCTGAAAGGGATTTTTATTTTGGCCCATCCAATTTTTTTTTGCGTAAATTACTGATACACCCTTCAAGTAATTAAAACTAGGGTCAATTATAATCAACTTCGAGGTATGGTCAAATTACGAAAACCCCCTATTGTTGGATAATTACATCTACTTCCCTCAATTATGAATCTTCTCAGACCTCAACCCTTGTAGTGTCAAATTCAACATAATCATCTAGATTCCGTGGAATGTGCTCTAGTTTGTACTCGTTTTGTGTAAAAATACTGTTTTTGATGCACCACAATCTGATTGATATATACAAGCCAAAAAATACTTCTTATGATCATCTTGCTTCAAAATGTGGAGCTCGAATGGGATAAAACAGGAACAAAATTGAAATATATTCCATATAATCAAGAAGTTTCCACTAAATTTGAAACCGCAAGAGGAGACATGTAAAAAAAATTATAGTTGAAGTAGTTTGTTGTAATTAATCAAACGGGAGGGGGGTTTTGTAATTTTAACATAATTCAGGAGGTGTTTTAATTTGCCCATAAAACTAAATAAATTACGAACTCCGTGGTGTACGTAATGACAAATAATCCCCTAAAACTAACAACCCGTTGCAACACTTAACTCAAACAAATAACTATAAGTATATTACGCGTAGCCCCTTGAAGTAAGATAAAATATTATATTTACCCCTAGGTAGATTTAAATAAGTGGTATTGAAGTCTCTTCCTAGTCATAATTAATGTGATTTGATGAGAGATCGTGGGCTCGAATTTTATGATTGTGTATACAATTTAGGATTTAATCAAATAATTAATGAGGTATTTAGTCAATTTATGTTATTTAGTAATTCATGGTGTGCCCAATAACATCAATCAAAATTTCACTTCAAAAAAGAAAAAGAAAAACATTAATCAAAACTTGTAGGCCACATGGGCCAACATCTGTCTATATTGGGCTGGCAACTAAGGGTCCAAAATATAAAATAATTACTTTTAGGGCTCAAAATTTAAAATAATTACTACTAAGGCCCAAGTCCACTAAATCAAGTGTTTGAGATCATTATAAATAATTTTATTCATATGCTTAATTACGATAATTAATATAAAAATAAATTTATTTACGTTTGACTTATATGTTATTGTGAGAACTAAATTGAGACACATTGAGATAAAATGGTTTGTTCAATGCTACACTGAATGAACTTCACCGGGTTAAATCCCCGTATAATTATACGTAAAATATAGAGCTATACATAATTTACACACATTCCATGTATACATACATATATATACGTGTATATATAAATGTGTGTGTGTGTGTGTAAATAAAAGATGGAAAACTATCTGTATGAGATAATTAGATTATCCTACGTAATAATCAATCATGTCTGAAACTCAAATCCTTGATTAAGAAAAACAGATGCAATCCACAGCTTCATATTTCGCAAGTCTATATCCATCTCCCCATCCGCAATCTGCGTATAATTTTCATATGTTAATTATTTAATTAATCTAGAAAAGAAAAATACGTAAATTAAATTTTATGTATGTGATAATTATATAAATCGACGAGCAAAATAATTATTTCTTACATGCAAAGTGAACGTGAGGACATAGTTTTCACCTGACGAAGCCAAATTCGAGCTCCGAACATTGAAGCTTGTTAGGGATTCGAGGGCTTTATAAATGGAAGCAGCAACACCTTTGCCTTTGTTCGACACTATTTTCACGTAAAACCCTCTTTCTTCCACTTCAAACACATCCATCTGCACTTTTTAATTTTTTTTAATTATAATTATATTATTTAGTAATAGAAGTCGGACGAGTAAATTGATGAAACCCTAATTATTAGTACTAATTAATTACCTTAAAAATTTTCTTGGTTATGGGATAGAAATTTGTCATATAATTATTCATGTTTTGGGCAACTTCTTGATGCTTGTCTCTTCCTTCCAACGATGACTCGAGACTGAAAATCTCGGATTTGAGCTTCTTCGCCTGCGTTTGCAAGTTTTGCACGTACGAAATAGCGTCCCCAACTATCGAAGCTTTATCCATCTGCATATACATATATACACACACATGAATCTCTAGTTACTACAGTATATATAGTAAATCTAATATAAATGCATTTGAACCTAACCCTAGTTTTGATATTATTAATGAAAAATATATATGATGAACCCTAATTTTTTTGTTTTCACATTTTTCATTATTGTTGCAGCACCTATATTTATATACCACAACACGACACGATTAAAATATATTGAATTATTAGTATGTAAAGTGTACGTACGCGTGTACGTACTATTTGAAGCTCTAAATGTAAATATATTTGTACGTAAATATAACTAATATATATAGATGAGGTGATATATTAAGTCCTAATTTCGATACAATTAATGAAAATTAAAAATATAACGATGATATGAAACCCTAAATCTAACCTTGGTGATATTCGGAACCAATGAGCGCAGCGTATAGAGCGTGTCCTTCATTCGGCTTCTTCTCTTCTGCTCGGAAACCAAAGTTCTTGATCGATCCACCTTATTACCGGCATTCTTCTTTGTCGGTGTAGTACTTGTCGTGGTGGTGGTTGTGGCGGCAATGGCTGAGCATTCCTCCTCCTCCTCCTCCTCCTCTTCCTCCTGGTCGTCCGCCACCGGCTTTTGGCCGCATGCATTCTGTAAACCAAAATCACGGTAAACATTACTACCACCAGCAACGTGTTGGAAGTCGAACAAATCTACTGGCGGAGCAGTCGGGAAAAGATCGCTGATGTTCCAGACGACACCACCACCACCATAGCCGCTACCGCTTCCACCACCACCACCACCGTAGCCGTTACCGTTTCCGCCACCAATGCCAGGCTGATCGAAAAACTGATGATTGTAGTCTTGACTGAAACTGAAATTAGGTTGTTGATTATTATTAATATTATTATTATTCATAAAATCGAAATTCGACTCATCCATGAAATCAATCATTCCAAAATGCTCATCATTTGCATATTGGCGATGCGGGATTATTTCATCCATTTCTTTTTTCTTTAATTTTATTTTTAATTTATTGTTTTTATTTCATGGTCGGTTTCTTGGTTTATGAGGTATTTTATTTATATATAGATTTGTCAGTGTAGTGTGAACGGAATCCAAACTGGTTTATGTTTTAATGATGTTGACTATTTAATTCATGTACATATACAAGAGGGTTGACCAAAATTGTTGCAGAAATTGAAAAGGAGACAATGTATCTAGTACTAGATCCAATTGTGCCCTACCACAAACAATTGTTGATTGGTTTGGATAGATTTAAACCATAATTAATTAATTATTAATAAATAATAATAATATAAAGAAAAATAAAATTTATTTTTATGCCCCTCAGGGAATTAATATGCCGTTTGATTCTTTTTTTACTATTGAATCGGGCTATATCTACACTATGTACACTTGATCTACTCGTTTCCTTGTCATTCAATTCACCTTCGCCACTTCTTTCCAAATTCTTTTATAATAATGTAAAAATTCATATGAAAATTCAAAATAAATAAATTAAATTATCACTATACAAACTCATATTATTAAGTGTAAATATTTTGTTATTTTTTCTTTGTCACTATATTGAATTAGTGGCATAACTATATTGTGACAGCGACAAAATATTATGAATTAAAATTTCAAAACCGGGGATCGTTATTACTAAGGTTTGGTCGTATATAACGTAAGCAACCCCGTTTATGGACCTATAGCGAAAACCTATTTTGACGTTGTCGGAATCAGTCAACATGTTTTCTAAGGCTGTTGTGACGAGCTTCCGACCTACATATTTAAACACGGAATCGAAAATGAAATGTAAATCTTGACGATGAAAATTTTAATTTCCTGGTCCTTGAATTCGCACATCCAGTTGGTAAACCGACCGAACCGAACCGAACCGAATGAAAATTCGGTACTTGCCGATTAATGAACCAGTAATTCAGTGCGATATTCAATTTTTTATTTTTTTATATATGTATATATTTATATGAAATATTAGTATTTAAACTAATATTAATTTAAAATATAATAATTTTAAAAAAATATTTTTAATAAAATTTCAATACTTCGGTTATTTACCGAACCGTACGATAAACGTTATGAAAATTTGGCGTACCGAAATTTCGGTACTATATTACCGAGTGAACACCTCTAAATTTAGCAACTGGAAGGGTTTTTCGTGTGACGATACGTAGTTGAGAGAGATAACTGTAATTATACAAACAATTTGAATTTTCTTTTCGTAATTTAACCTTATCTCAGGCGTGATTTAAATTCACTTTATTATTAAGGAGTTGTTAACTAAAATTCTCTATATATACCTAATTTATTTTAATTTAATATGTATAAGTCTCTCATTGACTTAATTAATGGTATTGTATTTCTATTTAGATCTCCAACTCTCATTACAATTTCCATGCAATTCTCTCTATTTAATTTGTAATGTACAAGTTTTATAAGTCCGAATCGAATATAGATTACAATTTACAGGTTGTTAGGTATTCTAGTCGTTGACTTCCCTATCCATCCCAGGTTTTGTAAGTCAAACTTCTGATGTTGATTTGTTTATTAATTTTGTTTAGCACTATTACACATCAATGTGAAACTAGAAAGATACTCGCATTAAAATAAAATAAATAATAGAATATATTGATAAATAAATAAAATTAACAGCGCAGCATCAAAACATGGATTAGCTCGTCCTCGGCTATGGCTATAAAATATTATCTATATATTGATTATTATAATTCGTTAAATTTAAAAAAGAAAAAGAAAAATGAACATAAGGCTGGGATCAATTAGTTCTGGATTACAAACGTCGACAGAAAGTTGTTATCGGATTAAGAAAAGTGAGGGATGATATTGAATGTGATATTGTCGACTTCAACAGCAAATAAAAGAAAATTGAATTAAAATTTTGTTGAGTCTTTATAAATTTATCACATATGTAATATACATATATTTGAAATTTTATTTCAAGATATAAAAAAAATGTAATTTCAAGAAATTGTTAATTTACATATAAAATGGGGCCTATAAGAATTTTTAAAATATATATTATTTTATAAATTTATTGAGTTATTAATTTAGCACGTTACCGAAAAAAAAAATTCTTTAAAAAAAATTCTTTAATTTATCGCATATTAATTTATTGATGTTTTACGTTTAATTTTAGTATAATTGTTTATATAGTAAAATGGATTAACTTTGAATTGGGCCAACTTGTGTCATTAGGTTGAGCTGAGTTGGACCTTTTGATGCAATTTAATAGGTTTGAGTATCAATTTGTATTTGTATATATATTTGTTTACATTTTGATATATTAAATTGATAATTGAAAATCAAATTAAATTTAAATAATATGTATAGAACAAAATTACAAACAGTTACTAATGTACGTGGTTGATATTATCAACGTTGTTACTTGTGATATAATGACGTGTCTCAACGGAGGAAGAGTGCTGTTGATCGATCAGCGCCGGCAGAAACTCGACTTCTGCTTCGAACGGCGGCGGCGATGCTTTCGTCGGAGTCGGAGGAGGAAACTCCGATTCTTTTTTCTCTCTTTTTTTAATGTGTGTTTGTGGAGGTTGAAAAGGTTGGACTAAAGACATAAGAAGCCAAAAGATTAGGGACTAGACTGTAAAACCTGAAAAGACTGTGCAAACGTAAAACATGAATAAACAGGATTTGATGTGTTTTGATTGGGCAGAGAATTACAGTATCAGCGCCAGACGCGGGAGTTAAGACAACTCCCATTCGCTCATGGTATTTGCATTTTGCACCCCATTTTTTGCTAACTCTTGCAAACAAGACCTTGATAATTTATTTTATTTAAATAACAAATTAGAAATAAACATTTTTTTGAGAAAAAAACAAAATTATAATATATATACCCAAGCAGCAGGGCATTCGCATGTGTGTGTTCTTGTAATAAACAATAAGTTTGGTTAGGGAAAAGACATTTTGAGTCGGATTTATGTAATTATATTTTAGTTTGGGACTGTAATAAATATTAAATAATAATAATGCTTATTTTTTAATGTTGATATTAATTTTTTACTTTTTTTTAGTAAAATGTTGATATTAATTAAAATGTTAATTTGTCCTCTTCAATGAGTTCAAAGTCCCTATCAGAAATTTAAAATAAATAAATAAATGAGTCAGCCTTTTCTCCATGTACAGTCATTTCTATCTTCGAACTGGTAGTAAGTATTCTGTCCACGTCAGATATTATTATTACATTAATTAAAAGAATTGGGAATCCCCATGTAACCTTTTTTTTTTCTTCTGATGAAAAAAAAACAGGAAAAGGAGATTAATTCCACGTCAAATTCAGCGTTTAGTTATTTACAAAAGTGCCATCGAATTAAAAAAAAAAAAAAAAAGTGATTTTTATATTTGATCTTGTTGTGCTTCCGGCCCAAATGAATTGATGGCTAGTGAGTGAAACCCATTTACTCTAATTCGAGAGAAGCTCATGTTAGTACAAGGGTTCGAAACTGATCTCGTCCGTTGAATATAGTTCGTGTGATCCTGTCCCTTTATTCTCTCATATAAATACCATTTTCTTAATATTTTTTTTTTTTTTTTTTTTTTTATGTGGAACCTAAACTTCTTTCTACGCCACTCTTTTATGTTTCCTTCATTTGCACTTATAGTGTTTAGTCATTAGTGACTCTCTGCCAATTGTGGGTCAAATCCATTGTACAAGGCTGACTTTGACCCTATGATGGTACCTTCACCGACTACTATGGATTTCAGTCCTATTTATACGAGAAGATTAGAGTGGAGGTATAAGACATAGATACATGACGTAAACCCTAAATTCTTCTTTTGCGTATTACGATTTGAGACTGTGTGCATGGGCTTGAATATGCGCTTTCCTCTTTGAATTTCTGGGTAAATTTGAGAGAGTGAGCGAGTGAGTTATGAAATTTGTTCATTTATTGTACTTTGATGGTATTAGTGGATTCCTTTGTGGAATCTCTAACGTTAGTACTATTGGATAATTGAAAGAGTGCGTTGTATTCCAAACTTTAAGATATGTTCTTATTATTTTTCTTTTGCTCTATATAACTCTTAACCTATGTAATAGTTAATATTATTAAGGCTTTTTTTTGTTATATTTTAACCTATGTATAATAATTAATATTATTAAGATTTTTTTTTTCAATTACTAAATATTTGAATAGTTGGCCAACATAATTTAAAGGCTGAAGCTACTTATTTTTAGAAAAGCAAAAGCATGTATTACAAATACTTTGGAACTGGATTTTCAACAAATAAGGCTTATTATCAATTTCCAAAAGCATTTGCAAACACCACCAATAATACTATACAACTTAACACTTAATCACTTAGTATCAAAGAAATAATGTGAATTTGTATTTTGAAGGCGGGTGTAATTCTTAATGCAATAAGTTTACATATTACAAAACGATTACTACAAAATAAATCATTAAAATTTGATCCATGATCATGGGAACTAAATTGAGATACATAAGATAAAAATGGTTTTGTTCAATGCTATACTGGATGAACTTCACCGAGTTAAATCAATTAATCCGATCATGTTAATTATACATATTTAAATAGATCCGTACATAATTTACACACATGTATGTATGTGTAATCTATTCGCGGATTAATGAGTGTAGCGCACCATGTTATAATCATGTCTGAAAAAACTCAAATCCTTGATTAAGAAAAACAGATGCAATCCACAGCTTCATATTTCGCAGGTCTATATCCATCTCCCCATCCGCAATCTGCGTATAATTTTCATATATTAATTATTTAATCTAGAAAAAAAAATACGTAAATTAAATTTTATGTATGTGATAATTATATATATCGACGAGCAAAAGAATTATTTCTTACATGCAAAGTGAAAGTGAGCACATAATTTTCACCGGACGAAGCCAAATTCGAGCTCCGAACATTGAAGCTCGTAAGGGATTCGAGGGCTTTGTAAATGGAAGCCGCAACACCTTTTTCTTTGTTCGACACTATTTTCACGTAAAACCCTCTTTCTTCGACTTGATACACATCCATCTGCATTTTTTTTTTATTTTTTTTAATTATATTAATATTAATTAGTTATAGAAATTGGACGATCGAGTAAAATATATTATATTGCATGAAACCCTAATTATTAGAATTTAATAATTAATTACCTTAAAAATCTTCTTGGTTATTATAGGATAGAAACTTGTAGTAACTTTGTTCATGTTATTAGGAGCAACTTCTCGATGATGCTTGTCCAATCTTCCTTTCAACGATGACTCGAGACCGAAAATCTCGGATTGGAGCTTCTTCGCCTGCATTTGCAAGTTTTGCACGTACGAAATTGCGTCCCCAACTATCGATGCTTTATCCATCTGCATGTATACATACATACATACATACATACATACATACATATATAGATGTACAATATAATAGATCGAGTTACTAGTATGTATGTAGTAACCCTAATTTTTATATCATAAATGAAAAATATAATTAATGATGAACCTAAATCTTTACCTTGGTGATATTCGGAACTAAGGAGCGCAATGTATATAATGTATCCTTCATTCTGCATCTTCTCGTCTGCTCTGAAACCAAGGTTCTCGATCGATCGGCCTTACCACCGCCATTCTTCTTCGTCGGTGTAGTACTTGTCGTGGTGGTGGTGGTTGTGGCGGCCGCATTGGCTGAGGATTCGTCCTCCTCCTCCTCCTCCTCTTCCCTTATTTGCCCTTGGTCGTGATCCGCCGCCTGCTTTTGGCGGCATGCGGCATTCTGTAAACCAAAATCATGATAACTACTACTATTACCACCACCACCATGTTGGAAATCGAACAAGTACTCTACTGGCGGAGCAGCCGGAAAAAGATCGTTGATATTACAGACGACACCACCACCACCACCACCACCGCCACCGCCACCGCCACCGCCAATGCTGGGCTGATCGAATTGATCATGATTGTAGTCTTGAGAACTGAAGCTGAAATTATCATGATTCATAATTTCGTTCTCCCCGCGAACTAGGTCAATAAAATGATCGAAATTCGACTCTTCCATGAAATCTATCAATCCAAAATTATCAATTTCTGAATATTGGTGAAATGGGATTATTCCAATTTCATCCATCTTTATTTATTTTTTAGCAATTTCAAGGCCCACATATAATATATATATAGGGTTTGTGGTTTTTGAGGTATCTATGTAAATAAAGATTAGTATGTGTGGTGTGAACGGAATCAAAACTGGTTTATGTTTTAATGATGTTGACTATTTAATTCATATATATACACAAGAGGGTTGACTAAAATTGGTTCAGAAACTGAAACGAGACAATGTATCTAGTGCTAGATCAGGTTTTGCCCTACCACAAACAATGGATTATGTTTTATTTATTTATTTATTGTCGATTGGTTTAATGTAAAAGAATTAATAATACAAATAAATTAAAACAAAAATATAATTTATGCCTCTGCAGGGAATATGCTCTGTGATTTGATTCTCAGTTCACTTCTTGCAATTCATGTTCTTCACCTTCATTCGGGTCACTTACAACAGGATAAGGGGAAAAAAAATAATTAGAATATTAATTAATGTAAGAAAATGTAATTATCACTACATGATCCATAGTGATATTAAATGACAATACTTTCAATATTGTAACAACTATTTCATTTCGTTATCACTGTATTCAGGTCCGTTTCTGAGAATTTGGGGGTCCTAGTCAAGATTTGAATACGGTTAAAAAAAATGGGACACTTCTACAATAAAACTCATTTCCTGAAAACGTGTTAAACTAATATGTTAGCTCGTTCTAACGAATGGCGACAATTAGGACAAAAATTTGTGATATGGTAAACTTCATTTTTTAGGGATTCTGAGGTAGCGCCGCATATAATTCAAATTCCTGAATGTTATATTTGAAATAAAATCAAATTCAGGTGGAACACTAATCAATGAATTGAGAATTTTATAGGAATATAAATAACTAACTAATACATTTTAAATTTAATAATTAGGAACTAGTAACAATCATTGATTAAATGTCTATTTAAGAATTAGAAAGAATTCATAATAATTAAAAATATATATAAATTTAATAACATAAATGCTGATATAAAGGGTATAGAAAAATAGAGAGTGCTAATTTTTTTTAAAAAAATCGATGGCCCTAAGCGACGGACTGCCTACCCTCAGAACCGGCCGCGACTATATTGAGTTAAGTGACATAAAAATAGTGCCATGAAGTTATCTTTAAGGAAGGTGTTACCTAAAAGTCTCTATCCCTTATTATTATTATTTTTAATTTCATATGTATAAGTCATTAATTCATTGACTTTAATCTTATTGTATTTCTATTTCCACCCTCATTACAATTTCCATGCAATTCTCTATTTAATTTGGTTGAATCTGCAATTTTTTAATGTGACAGTAGAAAGATACTCGCAAAAAAAAAAATTAATAATATTAATATATAATCAGCGTACTTAACAGCGCAGCATCAAAATGTATGGATTAGGACAACCCTAAATTCTCCAATTAACAATGGGTATTATTATATATTAAATTATTAATCTTATCAATTTATAATTAGTAATGCAATAATTAAATTGGTGAAAATGTGTGACACGTGGTGAGTGTGTGTGCAACTGTTGATATGGTCATCCTAGCACGTGCCTAAATCCGAAACCTCATCCATCCCACAGGCTTAGCTCGTCCTCGGCTATGGCTATATAATATTTTCTATACGTACACAATATTATTCGTATAAAATATAAAATCATGATATATTAAGTTATGTACATTCAATTAATGATATCACTAATTTAATGGTTCAATTAAATCATAATTTGAATTCCTTTTTGGGCCTTTAAGACTTAAACCTTCACATTTTTACCTAAGTGGGCCGATGTATGTAATATGGGCATTATGGCCCACATGTGCAAAGATACCTAAGTGGGCCGTTGGGGCTGATTAATCGGTCTCATAATTCAATACCTTTATGATTTTGGTGTTAATGTTTAAAAAATTGAATTTTAGCTTGTAGGAGATTTGAGGCAGTTCGAGGTGGTTAGACTTTGGAGAGGGGTCAAACTTAATTGGTCAAAAATCGGCTTTCAAAACTCGATTCCCTCTTTTTACACCCTGAATAAAAAGTCAAACTTGAGTCAATTATCATAAACTTTCTCGTACAGTCTATAAATTATTGATAGGAAATTAGAAAGTGAAGAATCTTTAGGATGGGAAAGAGAACGTGATTTGGACACATATTTCAAATTTATTGCCCTGTGGACCAATTTTGACTCTTGAATGGATGTTTCTTATTCAAAGAAATCCACTACTACATTCTTACTTATTCTATTCTTACACCAATATGGTATATGTCATAATATTCAATTATATATGTATACATATTTAATTTTTATATTATTTACAAAAACAAAGTTGAATATAATGTTGCATGTCATATAATTACAAAGATTGAAGAAAAAAAAACTATTAATTGCTCCCAAGGCAAAGAAAAAGGACTCAAAAGAAAACAAATACTAATTATGGTGAAGAAAGTGACTCCTCAACCAAAAATGCTGGCCAAGAAAATTACAAAGAAGCCTCTGATTGGTCAATCTTGGATCTTCACTTCACATTTTAAATATGGTAAATAACACTTTAACCCCTATGGTTTGACATTTGTGCACATGACCCTTTATACTTTCAATATAAGTACATTATACCACTTACAGTTTGAAGTTTGTGCACATGAACCCCTTATACAGTATACTTTTAATCTCAACACATAACTCTCTTATGGTATTCCACTTAGTAAATAATCATGCTCGTTAGAAAGAAGAAATTTTTTAAAGTACAAGGGGTTTTGTGCTTATAATAAAATACAAGGGGTCATTTGTGCTATATAGAAAGTACGAGGGGTCATGTGCACAGAGATTAATCCATAGGGGGTTAAAGTGCTATTTACCCTTCTAAATATAAAACAAAATTACACGATTTTTTTTTTCTTTTATTTAAGAAAAAGGACCTCATTGAAGAACAACTCTTTGATACTTGAATTCATTAATGAAGTAATCAGAATCAACGTTGTCGTTGCTGTTGTGTAATAGTAATGACGACGGCGGGTCTTGCCGGAGGGAGAGCGGCGGCGGCGGAATCTGATACGTGTCGAGCGGCGGCGGAGGGTGGCGCCACTGCGGAAGAGGCCCGGCGAGGAGGAGCGTCTGCAGCAGCGGCCCGGCTTTCATCACCGCCTGCAGAAGCTTGCCCTTTTCCGGCAAAGGCCTGTTTATAATCAGACCCGCCGGAAACTCGGTTTCCGCTTCGACCTGCGGCGGCGGCGATGAGACGATGCTGTCGTCGGAGTCGGAGGAGGAAACTCCTCCGATTATTCCTCGTACTGCAGGATCACCTTCTTCTTCGATAATGCTGACTGAATGTTGTTGGAGAAGAATCTTTTCGTAGAGTAATCTTCGGCAGTTATCTCGAGCTTCGTCTCGCTCTCTAATGGCGGCGGCGATCGTTTCTTTCAGATGGGAGATTTCTTGATCCTTGAGTTTGAGCTCCTCTTCCAGCACAAGTGATTGCCTTACTTCATCATCCATACTCTGTTTTTTTTTTACGATTTAAAGAAAAAAAATTAAGTTAAATTAAATAAAATGGCAAGAAATGTAATTATTGAATATTGAAGATGAAGAATTGTTTGGGACCTTTTCTTGGGGGTAAAAATGAACCCAATTAAGAAGACCTCTTTCTTCTTCCATCTTTGAAATATGTGACTGTCGGACGGAATGATTTAAAGGGGTTTATAAGGACTTACTTATTGCCACTATTTTATTTTCATTATTATTTTATTTAAAAAATAAATTGTTGAAAAAAGAATATAAAACATCAACTTGAATGAAACAAGTAAATGTATCATACTAAAAAACTACCAGTTTGATACTTCCAAATTCAAAAATCCTTCTCTAAATGGAGATATTTTAGTGAGAATTATTTTGATATTCAACCACCATGAGGTGCAAAAATACTCTCTAGAATATGAGGTATCAAAAATATAACCATTCCATTAACCTATCACTATATATTTGACATGTGGCATTTAATACTACTATTATTCGTATATTTAAAATTTTATAATATATTTGGTACTTGTGGTTGAAGTGATTTTTTTTAGAAGTATCAAAGTATTAAATCAAGTATCAAATGAATGTTTAATGCTCCATTTTGACATTTGTTCCGTTGGAGTTGCTCTAACCAAATATCTACATTGATCAAATTTCGTCTTTTGTGTAATAACTCGTAAAATGAGGAACATGGTAAATCGTACTGGACAAATCATTCGAACTCGAGCTACCTTACTCTAGAATTGATCACGGGTCGATCCAGCCAATTTGATTTGGCCCGATCACGATTCACATATTTTTTAACCGTCAATTGGCAATCAAAACCACCGGCCGGAACGTTGCACCGTGAAAAAAT
Source organism: Erythranthe guttata (assembly GCF_000504015.1). The sequence continues at coordinate 472,312 of NW_012193236.1, forward strand.
AAAACGTCAAACCGATGGGTCAAATTGTAATTTCAAATGAAATTATATTGATTTGAGAAAAAAATGTATCGTGGAACTATTAGCGGAGCCAGAATTTTAAGTTTGCAGAAGCCGAATGCATTAAAACTTTATGAAGGAGGCTGATAATGCTAATTGTACACAATTTTTTTTTTTTTTGGAAATTTTACATAAAAAATTAGGGATTCGAAAATAGTTGAGGGGTCCATGGTCCCCTCTGACCCTATGTTGACCGGTAGAACTGACGAGTCAAGAACCAATCCCACAATCCCAACAATTAATATATTTTCAATTTCAAACCCCTTATTATTTATATTTTACTCCATCAATTAGATCATATAGGCTTTGTTCTTTTAAATATTTATTGGTCTCAAAAGATATTGTTCTATTTAAAAAAAAATTTATTTTTTTAAAATTTGTAGTTGTGGAAGTTGAAATGTAGGACTAAAGGCAGAAGAAGCCAAAAGAATAGGGACTAGACTGCCAAACCTGAAAAGACCGTCAGGATTGGATGTGTTTTTATTGGGCAGATAATTACAAAATCAGCGCCAAACGCGGGAGTTAAGACAACTCTCATTCGCTCATGTTATTCGCATCCCACTTTCCAACCTTCTGCAAACAATACCTTGATAATATTTTTTATTTTATTTTATTAATAACAAATTATAAATAAATAAATATTTTTCTGAGAAAAATCAAAATTATTTAATGTTTAATTAAAAATTAAAGTGCTTTAGCTTTTTGGTGTGTCATATCAGTATTTTTAATAGGTTGCAAAGCAATAGGCAAATCATAACTGCAAATGTCCCATCAAAAAATGGCTTACTTTTTGACCGAATTCTACCTTAATTATACATACACGTGTATCTATCTATATTCTCATTTGAATTAAAGTTTATATTTTAAAATCAATGTTTTAAGATTAATAATTAAATTTAATTAAATTGTTAATTGTCATCTTCAATGAGTTGAAAGTCGCTATCAGAGGAAAAAAAGTAAAATTAAATGAGTCACCGTTCTCCATGTACAGTCATTTCTCTCCTCCAAGTGGTAGGTAGAATTTAATTTCCATGGCAGATATTATTACTACATTAAAATCGAATTTGGAATCCCATGTATTGGAAAAAAATTTAATATAATATAATTTTATTTCCTGAATAATGAAATATCCACTTTGGATAAACAATTTAGGGTAAATTACAATCATCTCCCCAAGATAAAGTATAATTACAAAAGAACCTTTCACTTTTCCATTACTATATCCACCCCTTCCAATTTATAGATTTCTTACATTAATACCCTTTTGTAGGGGTGGATGTAAGAAATTTATATATTGCGAGGGTCTGGATGTAATTTCTTGAAAAGAAGGGATTTTTTAATAATTACACTTTACCTCAGGGAGGTGTTGCAATTTACCCAACAACTTATGGCACTAATTGCTAATCTCAAATAACAGTATTAACACTTGGTGGGTTCAAAAACACAATTTTCCCATATTTTATATAGCCGATCCCCAGTTGAAATAAAATTTAAAAGTGATAAAATATACAACAAAAAACCAATTTACAGTGTGTAAAATCAAAATAAATTTCGATTTCCAACCATAACCGGCAAAAAATATA
>NW_012193236.1:493491-508699 GCF_000504015.1 Erythranthe guttata
GTTGTTTTATGGTGTGAAAATTACATTATTAACCCTCGGTTCTCGTTTTCCGGCAGGCGCGTGCGGACGGTGATATTGCGGAAATACGGCAGCGATCGGAGGTTTTACCTTCGGAGGCACAGGTTCGCCGGTTACCAGTCGGAGATCGTCCGGTCAACGTTCTGTTTGTGCCCTTTGGGGTGGGCCCCATGGAGCCCGAGGCTGGTTGAATCTGTTGCCTTGGGTTGCGTCCCGGTCATTATCGCCGATGGCATCCGGTTGCCCTTCCCCTCCGCCGTGCCCTGGCCGGAGATCTCACTCACCGTGGCGGAATCCGACGTGGACAATCTGGGCAAAATTCTCGCCCACGTGGCTGCCACGAATCTCACAGCAATACAGAAAAACCTGTGGGACCCGGAAGTGAGGAAAGCCCTCCTCTACCACGACCCAATAATAGAAGGCGACGCCACGTGGCAGATTCTCGTGTCCCTCAAGGAAAAGCTCGGTAGGTCCCACAGAAGGTCAAGGGTTTCCATCCAATGAGAAGCGTCCACGTCATGGCCTCCAGCTACGTTGAGTAAGTGGTGGCGCTCCTTTCGACGTGTATCGCAGAAGTACTTAGCGGGAGACAGCTGGAATTTTCTTTCTTTTTTTTTATGGGGAATGTTGAAAATGGTTGTGGCCCACTTGCTCGATGTGTTGGAGGGGTTATTATACGCTGCTTCGCTTATCTGGCGTTGTTGCTGTGCGTCTGACGTGGCAATTGGAACGAGATATATGTTGGTTTAGGGGCTTGGTTGTACATCATGGGTCGTATGTTGTACCTAAATACATCTGTACATGTGAAAATGAGAGAGACTCGAGATGGGGAATTGGGACCACGTGTTTTGCGCTGGTCCACATGCTCTGCTGTACAAATTGCTGGTAGATTTTTCTTTTTTTCTTTTTTTTCTTTTTTTATTATTATTCATTTATTTTTTTGGAATAATTATACATCCGAGCTGGATATCAATTTTTTATTTATTTTAATGTCTATGGGTTGCACCCAATTGACTCGTCTAATCTCGTGACTCAGTAGTCAGTCCAATTTGAAAATAATTCAATGAGTTGAAATTTATGTGATAGAATTGAATGTGAATGCAAGAGTTGGTTGAGGTGGTGATAGTAATGAATGTAAAATTTTGAAATAGTGATGAGTGAGAAGAATATTAAATAAAATAAAATAAATATATATATGAAAAGGGAGGGACAAGATTTAGAGGGAACAGGCTGGAAAATACAGATGGCAGTGTCAGATGGGATAATTGAATATTTGGAAAATAGGGGAAAAAGGGGGTGTCACGGGTTCTGTTGTGGATAATAATACAAACATTACATTAACCTATGCTTCCTCTTTTCTCTCACCATATGCTTTTATTGCTTCACATTCAACTTTTCCTTTGTTTTCCTAAATTAAAAAAATTGTTGTCAATTTTGTAAATAAAGAATGACATGGAATATTGTCTTTGCAAAATATACAAATAAATAAATGTAGCAAATTGTGAATAATAAGAATTATGTATTTTATTATGAAGTTTTTGATAAGGACTATATCGCCAATACAGGCTCTGGATGCACATATAAAGTGGATTGGACATAAAAAGCCCAAGACCGACGGCCCAAAATCAGAAACCTCGGTCCAATTAAAAGAACATATATCGTTTGGGCCTGACGACATGTGATGACACGAGGTTGGCCCATTATATGAGGTCGGGTCACGAGGTGATATGGCGAGGCCTCGGGTTTGCGTTTTAAACGAACTTACACTAAATGCAGCGGACCCAAATTAGTAAGGAATTAGGTTTAAGACACATAAAATGAATCGGGGGTTTGCTAAAAATAACTTTCACTCTCTAATTTTTTTATACTAAAATACATAATACACACTTTAAATTCTTCTTTATGGCTTGATCGTCGGAGCTTCTATGTCCAAAAACCCCTTTCGGTGTTGCAGGCACGGTGGCCGACGTAGATTATGGTAGAAGCTAAAGAGAGACTTAAGCAAGATCAGACTGACATCATCATCCCGTCAAACCAAATCCGACCGGTTATAAGAAATAATATAACTTTAAGTGTTAATAGAGTTATATATATTATGGGTAGACTATTCATATATTTGTTATGAATTCTAGAATGTGTGGATGACCACCATTACTCACCATCATCAAGAAGAACAAGAGAATAATATACTTGTATCCCTCTATATTACTATCTCAATTCATCTTTGCTTTGTTCTTCTTTATTAGTTTTTCAACACGTTATCAGCACGATTGTTCCATTTTAATTTTCGAGTAAAGATGGTCCAAGGAAGATGACTCCTTAGCCATAGAAGATGAAAGGGAGTTGATTTTAAATGTTTTATTGTTGTTTTGAATTGATAAAATAGTACCTATCTTACTTTTGTTGTAGGTGATTTTTCGTGCAATTCACGAGTTTGTACTTCGATGTCTGTTTTGGACCTGATAATGTCCGAATTTCAGAAAATGCAAAATACGAAATTTGTAGCATTTTCTGTTGGCTTTTCGAAACATTTTGAATCATCGAAATCGGATTTAGATCATGAGAGATATGCTTAAAATACTCAACTTTGCCAGAGCTGTTCCTTGTGCTAATTTTTTTTGAGATGAACATAATGTTCTAAAAACAAAATGGACGATTAAAGGCATAAAGCCTAGATTACATACGAGATTAAAAATCTCGATTGAGTATATTGGACTTGAAGTCTAAATAATAAGACTCTTGAACATTTGAGTTAGAGGGTATTCTCCATTTATAGTACTATTCGTTCATGATCAATGTACTATAACAATTTTATTATATATTGAGGCCCAAATCGAGCACGTGCAATCAAGTGGCTCGAATGTTTGAATGTTATATTATAATGATTTTTATTATATATTGAGGCTTGAGGCCCAAATTGAGCACGTGCAATCAAGTGACTCGAAGATTTGAGTAATATATTAAAAAAAAAGAAAAGCCACTTGCTCTCTAATTTATGCGACTGAAAAAGCTCCGTCAATCGAAAAAGACCTCGAAGTTCCTAAATTTTAGGCTCGAAGCCTAATTTAAATATGAAGGCTTGAAAGCTTATGTGGAGGCATATCAAATATGAAGGCTTGAGGCCTAGATTAAATTTGAAGACTAGATATCTCGATTGAATATATTAGACTCAAGGTCTAAGTGATGATACTCAAAATTGAATATTTGAGTTAATGGGTATTTCCCACTCAAGGTACCATTATTTTACGATTAAGTACCAAATATAAAGGCTTGAGGCCTAAATCGAGTACATAAATTTAAGGTAAAAACTCAAAGCTTGATATTTGAATGATATATTGTACTCGAAGAACTATTCAGTTTGTGGTTCAATGATATATATATGAAAATTTGAGTTAATTATAGTACTATTATTTCATGACAAGTACTATATAATGATTTATATGAAGCCTTTAGGCTCAAATCGAGTACATAACTTTAAGCAATAAAACTCAAATTTTGCGATTATATATATATGTACCTACTAGAAAGGACATCCTTTGTAATTCAATGATTTGAGACATATCACACACTTCGAAATTATTTTTGATAGCTCAAGAAGAAATGTAACTATGAGCGTTGGATATTGAAGTTAAAGATCCATTTATATCCCATGATATCACAAAATATTTGTGTTATTGTAGGTGCCTTGAGGACACAAGCCAAATATTTCATAATGAAAAGGTGTCTAGAAGACACCGAACAAAATATTATTGTTTCATTTTTCAAGAAACGAGTACTTAATTTGGCGTATGTGTCTTGAACACATAAGTAAAAGTAACATTACACCTAGTTACTTATGAAGAAGAAGAGATATAGATATTTGATCCTCTCTATAATTGCTCTCTTTTCTTGTTGTTTTGAAAACGACAAGTAAAATATTTCATATTGATATATGTGTCTTGAAGATACATATAATGAAGAATTGTAAGAGAAAATATTCTCTAATTTATGGATCTATATTATGATCATGAAGTGACAACATAAAAACTCAAGTTGCACTCGTAATAGCAAAATAAAGATTTTTAATAGCATATCGTACTATAATACGAGTTGTGAGCTAATACAAAACTAGTTCAATTGTTGTTATTCTTTGAAAGTGAAAACAACAATATTAAAAAATTCAAAGAGATATGTTAACATGAAAAGCTATCATGGTGCTAAAGCTTATTTACTATAAATTTCATCTCATCATTACAAGTGGAAGAGAGATGAGAAATATGAAAAATGATTGGTCATATCCATTTTATGATAAAGCATGTTGATAAGCATTATCAAGCACCAATAGAAGAGCAAAACAAATTGCGTTGATTTTGGTGTCACAGTATTGACCAATTCAATTAAAGATTTTGAATCACAAAAGTTTAGTGATGCAAATTTCATTCAAAATCCATATCTATGGATGTATGTGCATGACTTTTTATACTTGGTCTAGATGAGATGAGATGAAATTTCAAACCAAACTATAAAAAGTGGGATCTCATTTTCTTGTTAAAATTCAAAACCTCTGCATATTCTGATTCTTAAAAAAATAACAGTTTAGTCCTTAAAAAATTTCAAAAATTTCATTTTAGTCCCCTAAATTTAAAAATTTTACGATTCAGTCCAAATATTTTTCAGAATATGCAGCTCATTCGTTTCATCATCCGCAATTATGAATTTATTTCAACATTTTCTGTTTTCACTGAAGTTTTTAAAATTGCAGCCTTGTTCCTGAAGTTTTAAAAAATTACAGTTTGGTCCCTAAATTTTCAAAATTTATAGTTTGGTCCCTGAATTTTCAAAGTTTTGAAATTTGACCATTTATGTTCAGAATCTGTTAGATTCTCAAACGAATTTATATTCAGCCACATAACATGATATCATGTGGTTTGTTTATTATTTATGCTATGCAATATTTTGCATCCCCTAATGGAGGATATTTCTTTGGCATACATCACTACACCACAAAACGTCATCCATAGCGTTTGAAAAACGCTATCGTAGGCTATTATAGCGTTTTTACAAACGCTATGTCTGCCGGAGCTATAATAGGTCAGGACTTTTTAATAGCGCTGCATAAACGCTATCTTAAAATCTCTATACATAGCGTTTTTTATGTGCTATTGTCCACTCTGTTATAACATATTATACACGCTATACTTCACCAATTATAGCATTTTGTAAATGCTATGTTATCTATAGCGTTGGATGTTGAGGCATTTTTGCGCCATTATTTATATTTCATAAATTCTATCGAACACAATGCTTTTACTATAACGATGTCCAACATAATAATGAAAAAAAAAATAATCATACTTTTGTATAACACCAAAACCACATTATATAATATCCACAAAAATTGTCACTGGTATTCGGACCAAGTTAATATAATAACTACAAAAAACTAAACTATCTTTCAACATTTTTACATAACAAAAAGGAAAAGATGTTACCCAATAAAAATATTTATATATTCTACAGTACTAAACATACATTTATCATTACATGAAGAAAACAAAACTTCTATTTTAATGATCTCCAATATTCTCATGTCTTCTAGTCAGCAAGCACTCTCGCTGATGTTCCAAGTTTCAGTACTGTAAATGACGACACAAAAATACAATATTAAAAACATTGCAAGGTTATTTGTTAATTGCACTTCAGCTTAGTCTATTTAATTATACGTGTAAAGAATTTTTGAATAATTAAAATTTAAGTGACTTCGAAAATATGTACCTGTAATCGTTTTACCTCGCTTTCCAAAGGCAATAAACTTTGCAAAACACGAAGCTCAAAGCGAGAGGCTAACAGTTGTCCTCATCTAGCATCATGAAGAGAGGGTAATTGACTTTCACTAGAAATAGCAAAGTTGACAATTGTGAAGACATTAAGCCCTGCAAACAAGGACATAAGACATTGAACAATTAGGAACGACTAAGATCCATAAGTAATGAGTTCAGATACTGTACACTTGAAATACGAAACCTTTTTATGTTCTAAACTGCAAATAGTATAATCTATAAGTGATAAACAAGAGAGAAAACAGAATGGAGACTTCCTATCAACAGAATACATAAAGGAAGATTTAATAGACAATAAATTAACACAAGGCTTTGTTATAAAAAAATGTATTAAGAACTACAAGAACTAGAAAATGAGTTAGACAAACTGTAATCAAACAAAAAATGAATTGATAAAAATATAAATTAACAAATAAAAAAAAAATCAACAACTCAATCTAAGAGTTTGATTCATGACAAAGAGTCCCATTAGAAGGCCACAACATAAATCAAAATTGGACTCAACCTGCAATGAGAATCGAGTTCGCATATCAGTATGCGAGTCGAAAAAATGATTTGAAAGCATAGAAAGGGCAACATATTTTTTGGTAATGAATCAATTATATTAAAATAATTGGAATAACATTCAAGAAATACCATTATCAAGATGAATAAATAATGATAAAAAAATAATACAGAGTGCTCATACACTTGCAGTTAGTAGACTAATTTTCAAGTCAGTAAAAAGAGTACTCACGGGAAATATTTATGCTTTTGGATTATCAGTAAGTTGATTATAATTTGGGTAAAAAGTCGCTGCAAAGGGAGATGATGAAATTCGTATTTTCCTGTGAAATAAAATCAATAACAAATCATAAGACTCATTATATGTATATAAATATCACGAGACGATACAAAATCTCAACAAAAATTGCTGAACAAATTATTTTAGTCGAAAGGATAAATCCGTCACCATAAAACAAGAAGTTTATCAATATTCCCATAGTCATCAGATTTGAAGAACCTTATTCACATTTGAGATATTTGAAATTCACTTACCAAGCAATCGAAAGTCAAGAGCAAATCAATTGACAAGAATTAGGGATTTCTGCAAATAAACTGAGAATTAGGGGTTTCTGCAAATAAACTGAAAATTGGACAAAGTTACAAATAACGATAGAATGGGAGAGTTAGGGCTTGATACTGCCATACCGGGATCGGAAAAGAGAGAGAAACGGAAAAACTAGGGTCGGTAGATCAGCTAACGTGAGAAATCAGAAAAGAGTCGACTCGTAGACAAATGATTTTTTCTTCACCAAACATTTATTTTCTTTAAAGAAACTGCAAGGGAGCCCAATAACAAGCCCGGTGGATGACTAATGTAATAGCGTTTATTTTTAATAATTTTAATGCGTAAAAGCTATTATAGCACTTATTAGAAAAATGCTATAACAAAGTGCTATTAAAAGTCAATTTTGTTGTAGTGCATTGTCAATTGCCATTTTAATGAGACAATTTTCCCGCCGTTAAGGGGGAGATAAGAAGCCGGTTCTTGTATAACGGCGTGAATTATATGAAATGATATTTGTCTCATCTAGATTTGTGCATGGTAATATTTAAGCACAAAAGAAAAAAGAATTCATTTGCAACAATTTTAATTTGTAAAATGCTAGATGCATTTATCGACAAAATGACAACTTGAAATTATTACATATGTTGCAAATGAATGCAAGAGAAAATGTCCAAGAAGAACACATTACACATTAGATTTTGCCATGAAAGGCTTATAAACGAATGTCCTCGAAGGACAAATTTCACACTATGATTGCATAGTGAATCCCCTAAATGGATAAAAAATGATTATGGTACACATCTAACCAATTATACTTTATACATATAAGAGGGAGAGATATATAAATGTTGGTTCGAATGATTGACACCCTTATAAGTAGTGTAAATACCGTTCAATTCAAGTCTACTAGCGCTAGTAGCATCATACTCTCATCATATTACTTATCTCATTCGATGAAAGAATTCGTCTTAAAGACGATGTTGGGGGACGCCTCAACCAATATCCATTACTATGATTTGATAAATTTTTGCCAATTATGGTGGCATAAATAAAATCCATATTTGGATGAGAAAATCATTGATGATTACACGGTAGCTATCGAGATCATTTAAATCGAACCATTATGTGTCAATAAAGAGTTGATTGGCAAATAAATCATGGTTAGCTTGCTATCTAAGTGAATAGAGAGGCATTTGAGACTATTAGTTCTCAACGTTGTTGTTGTACCGATATAATATCTTAAAGAATTGAAAATTCTTTTCGAACGAATATTCATGTACCAAATTGAATGTTAATATTGAGTTTGAAAATAAAGTGGACAAGTAGTCCTCAATACCCCCTTCACATTGTGAAACTCAAAAGCGCGCATTTTGTCCATGTAGGACATTTATATTGAAATAAATAATGAGCTCAAGCACATAAAGTATTATGAAAAACTTTATTGATGCAAGAAAATTCTCTATACGAGAAAAATACATGGTACATGAAAAGATATGGATCTCTACAAGAGATCGTACCCACAAAGGGTACAATCCCCATTTATATGAATATAATTCTCTAAGGAGAATTCGGTACCGGAAAGTGAAATAGTGAGCTCTTGATTGATAATAAAGAAATATGGGGAGTATGAAAGATGTTATCGAATAACTACATGTACAATTATTTCTGTAATGTGAAGAGCTTGAAGCTCATAAATCTTAATAGATGTCGACATCTAATTGGTCATTAGTATATGCATTCACAAATGCAATTGACCATGATTATTTGAAATTATTGATGACATAAATTGTACATTGACTTGCGGTCATTACACATAAAGTTGTGAAAGCCTTTAGTGCAAAAGTGGGTAAAGTCATTGCGGTAAATTTGAATGCCTTTTGAAAATATACTTTTATGATTCAATCATTTTATGATGGTATTCAAAATTATTTGACATGCACCATATGGATGCAATTACCGCATATTTATATGGATCATAACTTGTTATTTCAAAGAATTGAAAATGCTTGAAGCATATAATAAGAGGTCTCATGAGTTAGACCCTACGAATGATCCATTTATATATTCAAGAATATGGCATTGTCACCTTAGTGAATACCTTGTTTACAAAAGGAATAATCAAATAATTGATTTCCATTATCATTTGGGGCGAATTAAATCTTGTGGAGACTCATGAAAAGCTCACAAAGATCATCAATTCTTTGATGAAAGAATTCGAAGTGAAAATATCCTGTGAGGATATATTTTGCCTTGATCTGCAGATCGAGCATTTGTCGAATGAAATATTTATCCATTATTTGTTTATATATAAGATAAAGCTCATTCATTGAGTAAACATATGATTGTCCGATCTTTGGACATAAGAAATATATTCCCATCCTTCCTCGAGAAGATAATGAAGACCTTGGTCCTAATATATGAGGATAATGTTGTCTGATTGCACCAACGAGATTTTGGCTATATCAAGGGAGGTGGCCGAAGAATTATTGAAGATTTCTAAAGTACTCGAGAGTTAAAGAAGAAAGATGACATTGACAGTTATTGATGACAATCAAATAACGAGTTTGCAAATCCATACGTCGGCGATCTTACTCCAATGTCTCATGCTGAAATCAGGGGGAGCGTGATCAACAATTTCAGCACTGTACTCTTTTTCCTTCGTCCAAGTTTTTATACCAATGTGTTTTTCTTGGCAAGGTTTTAACGAGGCAGTGTTACGCTCTCAAGATTTAAATGGATATGTACTATTTTCTCCTTTGTTTAGGTTTTGTCCCATTGGGTTTTCCTAACAAGGTTTTTAACGAGGCATACTCCATATATGGTGGACATCCAAGGGGAAGTGTTATGAATTCTAGAAGGTGTGGATGGCCACCATTACTCACCATCATCAAGCACCATCACTCCCACCATTATCACACCATAATACCTATTGATGATGCCATTATGGCCTTGTAACTCATGACCTTTTAGATGTCTTCTAGTGCTATATATATAGAGCACTATGTAATGTATTTTACACACAAGAAGAACAAGAGAATAATATACTTGTATCCCTCTATATTACTATCTCAATTCATCTTTGTTTTGTTCTTCTTTATTAGTTTTTCAACAATATTATAATTTTCAGACTTACTAAATTGTTGTGAAACTTTATTAAAAAAAAAGAAAAAAAAAAACTTAGGTCTCAAGTCACCAATTTATTTTGTGTAGTAAAAGGCCAGCAATTGAAAGTTTGGGTTATAAATGGACTTCAATAAAGCCCAATTATAATTCCATTTTCCCCGAATCTTGGAAATTGGAAATTGGAAAATAATTTATTATATTCTTACGCAGACATTGAAAAAAATAAATAATAAAAGTTTTGACATTGGAAGATAGATTTTCCATTTATTGCAAAAATAAAAGATGACAAATTATAACTCAAACACACAAATCTTACATCAAGAAAACACTTCAATACTAATTGCTTTATAAATTCATTTATATATATAAAAAAAAAAAAGTAATTCTTGGAGGCTTGGACGCTTTTAGCCTTCGATCAGCAAATAATTGGCCCATCCCATCTCACTAACACTCCAAATTATTCTTCAAGACAACATAATTTAAAACCGGCCTTAGCACTCGGGTGTGGATTTATGGTCTTTCGTTGAATCGCTGCAATAATCATAAACCTTGTAATTATTCTGCACGTACGCCATCGACGCGTACTGCTGGCTGCTCAGCCCGGTCCCGCCGGAGGCGGAACCGGTAATGGGGCGGCATGAGGCGGGGCCGTTAACGGCACAACCACCAATCTTGAAATTGTTGTACTTTCCGATAAAGGGTTGGTAAGTGTAGTCGGCTTTGTACTTTCCGTTCTCGGTGGCCCACGAAGAAGCGTCCCATATTGAACCGTAAACCGACATCGGTTTCAGCGGGAATGTTTCGTCACTCGTCTTTGGGTATCTTCTTATTGGCACGTCATCCACAAAAAATCTGCATTTTCCAAAATCACTTAATTATTACATTTATTTTGAGAAAAACATTTACTAGTAAAAATAAATTAAAAAATTCAATGTGGGTATAGTTTTGAAATTGAGATTTCTCTTGTGAATTTTACTACACACAAAAGTAAATAAATTCACGAAAGTGTGTATGGATATTGCAGATTGAAACAATTAAAAAAATTAAATATAGTCGATCGATTTATTTATTTATTATTATTTCTATAATAGAAATATTTTCAAAAATCAATTTAATTAGTTTATTTTATTTTAATTATGCTATATAGTTTTGGTTAAAGTTATGCATAAATTATCATGAGTTGGTAGTGTTCAATATGTCTATTCATTCAAATAAAACATCCATTAATATATATTTGATATATTACCTACCATTTATTAATACCTAAATTTCACCATGCATACGTACAAAATCCGTACGAATTAATTGAAATATAAAAAACAAACCTACTCTATATATATTATATTCTAAAAGCAAAAAAAGGTACTAAATTAAATATTGGTTACGAAATAAATTTTGGATTTAAATTAAAAAAACCAATTATTATTATTAAATAAACTCACATGATTTCAGTTGGATCCATAGAATGGCATAATTGTGAAAATCTTGAGTAGGATCGAACCAAAGATGGAATCTAACTTCTCTCCCAACAATATTATTACCATCTCCACTCCCTTTCATGTATACATTCGTCTGCAACACATACGGTTTGTCGAGCGTCGTCCCGAGAAATTCTATATCAATCTCGTCATGGTTCCCCGGGTACTCTTCGTTGTTCGACAGCTTTCATTTCAAATTTTAACAACGATAAAATAAATACATATACACACACAAACACACTTACACACGCACACGTACGAAGGATTGCTCACGTAGAGAGAAGTGATAACTCCAGCAGTGTAACCGGGGTGAAGCTTTATGGCTGCCCCGAAATAACCGGAACTGTAAGAATTGACCGATTTGAACCCGCTTCCTGTAAGAATTATTACGTTACCTTAAACGACACTTAAAAAATAAACGAAATAAGTATCATGTGTAGACGTAATATATTATATTACATTATATTATTACCGGAGCTTCTGTCGAGCCAAACGGTAAGTGTGCCTTGGTCTAAACGTTGATGTTGTGGACCCCACCGATTATCGAACCCTTGATCGAACGCTATGGACCCTATTCTTGAACTAGGGTAGTACCCAGGCGAAGGTGGGTCGCCGTTAATATTTCTTAAGTGCAACATTAAAACGATGAACGTAAGCGAAATCGTATAATTGAGAGCCATATGTACGTAGTAATTTCCAATAAATTATTTTTAAGGTATGTATATATATACAAATATACACACTGCGAAGCTGATTTTATTACAGGGTTTATAGTTATGGTGTTTGTATATGGCAATATATATAGGATGTTATATATATATATATATATATATATATATATATGAGGTCCCACATCGGAAAAAATGGAGGTTGATAATGATGGGGCTGAATTTGTTGAAGACAAAACGCAAGAAAGACTTGTGATATATACATTCAAGAAATGGATGTATAAATATATTAATTTAATTAAATATTAATATTGTTTTGTGTGTTGAAGTTTTCTTTGTTGTTGGTTAATTAGGGTTGCTCATTTGGGAAAGTGTAAGAGAAATATATGGAAAATGTCAATTTAACCAGTTGAGGGTCAATTCAATTATATGTCAGTGTATAAAGATTTATACTTTTGGAAGAAACTAATTAGATTTAATAAAAAAAAAAAATAGAACAAAAAATGCTAAAAGCCTCTTGTAAAACTTTAATAATTGCGGGATTAATGCTCTATAATCTATGGTTAATTAAAAATGTGTGAATAAAAAGTTCTTGAATTTTGGTTTTAAAATTTCGATTTTGTCCTTATATGTGCATAAGGTGAACCGAATCATTGTATGTAATCTGTACCAAGCGTGATGCAATAATTAAGTTGGATTTAACTAAATCAATTGGGGCCATTATGTAATTTAATAATCTATTAGTAACATCATGCATGTAGAAAATAATTTATGTGATGTATCATTGGCTTGTGAATGTATAGTAACTATGGGAGTTGATGTGTTCACATGTTAGATTGAGTCTTTTGAGTCCAAAAGGATAGAGAATGTCGACGGTCACTGCCACGTATTGTAGGGACGGGCTTCACTCGTTGCTGCTCAAATGTCGATTGGGCAATTCAAGAGTATTTGAGCCCGCATGAGTAGAGTATATCGAAGATTTATTGTCGCGTATCTGACGTAATCGAAGGGTGTGGCTAATCCACTTGTTATTGTTCAAATGGCGATTATGCGACCCAAACGTATTTGAACTCATAAGAATGGAGGTTTGCTCGCTAGGTGACATGTTGGGGTTAGCCCGACGATTGTCCTCTGACAACAAAGTGAAAAAACCATCACAATATAAACAAATAGTTTAATTATATGGATGCGTCTCGTAGAATTCTGATGTGGGACAATAAGTTATAACTTTATTTACTATTAATAATTGTCTCTGTTTAATTTTAAGTGTTTTTTCTATACATAAATATTTTTTTCCCATATCATCAATTATGTGACATGTTAACGTACATTAATCAGGATATAATTACAAAAAAAATTATGCCAAATTTTCCATTTATGATTAACAAGTATTTACCTAAGTAGAGAAAAATATCATTTGATAGAACAACTAATGATTGGTATGGTAGACAGTTACTTTCGAATCCATGTACTAAATAATAATTTTGCCTAAATATATACATTTGATTTATTTAATTATTATACTAAGCATGTAACAACTTATTCTCTTAGGGCGACTTTTAAATGTACATTAAAATTGGACAATCTTTATCTGCCGACACTTCTTAAGGGCTTTGGCAATGTTTATTAGGGTTGCATTTATTTCCTTAAAATATTTTCCCAGGTTTCCTTATTAATTAATTAATTACTTGGACATTTTCAATTTATTAATTATATTTTCTATTTCATTTCTTTCAAGTCAGGAGTTGTTGCAAATTAAATTAATCAAACATATGTTTGACTTTTTTTCGTGTTACTGTGTAATGGAACACCACTGTAGAGGTCTTTGAGACTTTAGACACAGACCCAGCCAAAGGGGGCGGCTGCCCCTCTATTTTTACTACTAAATACATTTTGTTTGTTAATTCAAGACATGTTTATATATGTTCATATTAGAGTTAATTGCTTCATTGTATTTATATATATATATATATATTCACAATTTCATGTTAATAATTATTTTTTCTAGATTATTAATAATGATGTAGAAAATATAATGGACATCTAATTGCTTAATAGTATGCATGTCAATAGTCTACACTTTTTTTATTTTAAATTATTTTCTTCAGCCACGCAGAAAGTTGGATGTTACACCTAGTTATTTACATCGGATGAATTTTTCAACTGTAAATCTGATTAAATAACCCACTCACTAAATACAAATGCACATGCGTGTGTGTAATTATATATAAATTTACGGTTTGAATCTATCCATTATAAATCCAATAAGTCATACTAATATAAGTCATATTCTCAAGATAGAACATATAGTTAGCTCCATATAGATGTCTTTATTCATCTCACCAATAATTTATGCTATTTCCAAAAGCAAAAGATTACATCCTTAAAAAAATGAAACATTAAAATTTGATGTGATGCAACATTTTCCTAACACTTATTGTAAATTATGTCTCGTCAACAACCGTTGTCAACGCTTTAATAGTTACTTTTTATTTATTTTTATTTTATTTTAGGAATTAAAGAATGAAAGAAAAAAAAATCAAAATTACCAAATGCTTTCATATATATACATATGCCTTAATTAATGTTATTAAGAGAAAAATATATATGGTTGGAGCCACTTGCTCATACGTTGCTTTTACATTATTTTCCCCACAAAATAAAAAAATAAAATAAAATATTTTTTGTCAATTTCTACATTGGAAAATATTGATTCGAAATCTTTATGAATACAACATCACGACATGTAAATTTCAACAAGAAAGATGAAAAGCATTTCCTCTAATTTGTTCTTATTATCTTGTTTTCTTGTTTTAACATTTAAATAAAAATATACAAATTAAATAAGATAGGTGTGAATTTTGTTAATCATGATTAAGTCAATAATACTTGTCTCGAGCTCTATTCCTTCTAGAGAGACAAACTATGGACTTATTCTATATGAAGAAAAAGTACGATTTTATGAATTGGTCCATATAGTTATACTTAGGATTGGAAATCGAATCGACCGGTTTGCAATTTGTTCTTCGGAAAAAAATCCGATAATTATTG